>CABPRJ010002445.1:0-94894 GCA_902439185.1 Cinara cedri | reverse complement strand
ACTGTTAATTATGTCAATCTTTATGTTTGAAAAAATTTATAATTTTATTTTTTAGAAACCATGATGTAGAAATTTGTTTTAAATTTTATATTTACCATTTTTAGTTAGTGTGTATAATTACGATTGACAAGTTGACGAATGAAATAAACAGTAATTTAAACGTACGTATGTCGATAGGTACTTCGTACGATAGGCGCAACCGCTGTTGTTAATGAGAAGTTGAGAAGGTAAGATAATATAGAGAGGATATTAATTTGTATCTGTAAGCAACGATTAACTATAACTCATACAAACGATTCTGAGGGGAATTCAGTTGATAGTGATACTTTGTCAACAATATAAGTATATGTATGTACATATAATGGAAAACTAATTAAATAGACATTACCTGTATATTTTCTTTAACAATATTTGTTTAATATTGTACCAATTTGTCCGTTTTTCTAGTGTTTTTTTTTTTTATGTTAAAAAATTTTCTACTGGAATACGTGCTCGGATTTCTAGGTGTAGCACCTTTTTTGAAAGGAAATCAGTGTAGAGAGGTCATTCTTCGATTTTAATAGGAGTTTTCCCAATAAATGTGAAAAACCGGAATAAAACACGAGAAAATCGGGGGAAAAGTCGACAAATTGGAATAATCGGCACAAAATTAAACAAACATTATTAAAGAACATATATAAAGCCTATTTATTTACTTTACTATAATATGTTATATAAATATATTTTTGACAATGCATCACTGTCAACTGAACTCCGCTCAGAATCGTTTTTTCGTAAGCAATGGCAGTGACGTCATTTTAGTTTTTGAGAGGAGAGGCAAAATATTTGACCGGCCCACAATAAAATTGAAAAAAACCGCTCGCTAATTCATTTGTCACAATTACATTTTTATCTCAATACAAATATCCTTGTTGCCCACATAATTGTATACTTACTATCATAGACATAAATAACCCATTATTTTTAGGGACAGCAATGACTGAATAATAAATATAAATGTACAGGGATACCTAAATATAATACATATTAGCTACTATATTATGGGAATTTAATTTGAAGTGAATTTTACCCCGATTTATGTTCTATTGCGTCAATATGTACGAAGTATACATGTATTTACAAAAAGTATAGCTGTGTTACCGTGGACATCAGTGTAATCAATGTTAATAAAAAGTACTATAAAAAATATATTTTATACAATTATCACATTTATCACAATTGTTATTGCAAATACCTAAACCTTAAAAAACTGTAGCTCAGAGTGGCCGAATGCAATATATGTAAATCATGAATTATGTTTAAAGGCTTGTGGCCCAAAACTAACCTGTACCCTGCCCTATAGATTAAAAGGGAAGGGGCAAATGCCTTCCCTTCCCCTCCCCAAATGACGTCACTGAGCGATGGTTTATCGTAGCTTACGGGTATACATTAAATTACTGATGACAGTGGCTGCACTCGCCCCCATTATCCTGAAACGTCTTTTTTTAATTTATAATTCAATGAAAATAATTCCATTTTTAAAATATTTGTTTGAACATCAATGGAAGGTTTTTTGTCCATCGAGATTTACAACGTTTTGTTATGCACAATACATAATGTCATTTTACTTTATTACGAAGCTTTAAATTAAGTGCCTATTTATCTTTCGTTTTGTACGGTCTGATTTTAATGCAACACAATGCACGTACGGCACGACGTACCCGGTTATGCGAAACACAATCCAGATACACAACGTTTCCGAATATTAAGTTATTACGATGACAGGACGCGTATAATATCGTTTTGTGTACGCGAAGACATCAAACATTTGAAATGTAAACCCGAGTCATTCGAATATAGTATACAATAATATTATGTTGTGTGCGCGGATCATTATCCGCGCACACAACATAACATTTTATGCATATTTGTAATTTAATCAAAACTGGTGACTGAAGCGGTTCAATGATAATAATATTAAATTATAATATCGCACGACGTTTGCTTTTAAATTCGGTCTACGAGGTCTGTAAATACAGTATATTATTATGGAATCGATATCACGAGATGGCAATATTTTACTATTATCATGTACNACATTACATCGCCCGAATCTACATTGGTATCGTTTCCTTTATTAATTAATTTCCGCGAGCATACAAGGGGTAGAGAATAGAAAATGTTCGAACAATGCGTCATTTGGAAGTAAATAATTATGCGGTTTTGGTTTGGCTCCCTCGGCTTCTTAAAGAATCGTCTTTTTATGTAACTTTATGTTTAATAATTGTTCTTATAATGACACAGTATGCAATTAGTCAAAGGTGGCATTAACAAAAGTCGATGGAGAGTTATAATTTAAAATTATTAAATTTAACTCTAAATACTAAATTTTTTTGACTTGAAAAAACGTTTTTGCCTATTATTTTTCCCTCTAATAAGAAGTGTTGAATTTGATACCCGCATAATTTGTTTTAAGATCGATCATAAATATTTTCAACTTCTCAAGCGGTACCCATTACTCATTTAGTCAAATATGTTTTTTTTTAAAATAAATGAACAGTAAAAATGTCTTTTAGTTATGAGAAATCTAACGGGTCGGATAGAGTGGGGTGGACAGTTCCCTATTGGAAATTATTTTCAAAAAGGTCACATGAAAAATTGGGGATTATCTTGAGTCACCAACACACAGAGGTAGAGAACTGCTGCACTAGACTACGCAAGAGCCACAATTTATTACCCAAACATTTAGGTATGAAGCAGCCTCACTTGTGCCCTCACTATCTGCAGCGGCGAATGTAGCGATTTTTTTCCACTTATTATTATCCTTCTCTCCACTCCAATAGGCTTAATTTAAAAAAATAGTTTTTCTTCGCTTCACATTAATTTTTCTTATTCCGACGACCTTTCCTCCAATAATGAATTTATTAATCAGTGTTTTTTTTCAAGCTGGTTTGAACATTTAAACATCTGTATAGGTTTTATATGCATAGTTATCGAGCTATACTAATATTTATGTTAATATTTCATCAAATAAAAAACAGTGCAATTTAGCGGTTCGTCTATAATAATATAATAGCTTAATAGCATATTATATTATTACCGAGGCAATATAATATTAAAATTAATATATTTCTTTATTCGCGTAATGTATGCGTACAAAAAATTGTAAAAAATACAAAAAGAGTATTGTTAGGAGTCAAAACCGAGTCTGCGCAGAACGGCCCAGGGTACCCCCTATCGTCTGACGCGCGTTAGACCGCCTCGCCTCCCCTGACAAACTGAATCCGTTGAATTTTACTGGAATCTAAGTAAATAAATATTTAATTGCATTAGAGAAACAATAAAAACGACGATAAAAGTAAACAATTAAAACATATTAGATTATCATGTTAAGTTTTAGTAATTTAAACAATATATCAATATTTGTACTATTAAAAAAATATGTTGAATCTTGAATAACTATTAATTACATTAAGTGATGAAGAAAACCAAAAACTTAAACGATTTTTATAAAGGTTAATATGCGTAACATATGCGCACCATCTTTTGAATGAGGTAGGATATATGGTAATAATAGATAATTTAATTTATATAGGTACACAACAATAAATCACTAGTAACGAATATTTTTTTTTGTGAAGTATATTGTTTGTGGTAGTTTGTCCCTTGTCGTCTCGATGTAACCAAGAAATCTAAAACGTTTCCAATCTTTCGATTCTGAGTGGTTTTGCAATGACATTTATTTTTTTTTTCTGTTTTTAATATTGGAACACTATAGGTTTGTTCACATTACAGTTATATTAATATTAAACTACGGCCATAGTTCATTTTTTCATGAAATACATAACTCATTATACCACGATTTACTCCAGATGACGTCAGTTTCGACGCGCACTGTTATCTCGTTAACATGCCTGTTTATTTATCCATGATAATAAGTTACAGTTGATAATTATCAACTGTGGTAAAAATCCTATGTGTCTCACTCTCACATCTCAGATGGTCGGACCCTTTTAAAGAAGGCCATTGGTAATGTTTTGATTACTTTTCGTATTTCACATTGTATCAACAAAGGAGTAATTAATTTTTGTGGACCAAAAACATTTTAAAATTAGATTTGTCAAAGTATAGTCTGAATCCCTCAAATTACGCCTCTGATTTAGACGGATGTATCATCGATTATATGTACGTAGTAAGCGTCTGACAGGCAAAGCTTTAAAAAGGATTACGCGTCGCTGGGGATATTTATTATGAAATTACATGGAAACTGTCGTATCAAGCCATTCGATTACAATATTTTGTGACAATCTCGATCATATACGACGCAATAATATGCAATAGCTTTTATTCATAAGCTTTTGAAAACTCCATGAACCGGCGGATTCTGAAGTGAAATACTAGTATAATAATGGACACTATTAATTTGTATAACTCAAACGACTAGGTGTTTAAGTTCATCAGGCATGGTTTCAAACCAGATGAAGAGGACCAGGACTCAATTCCACCTCGGAGAATCTATTACTATGTTTATTTACACATTATGCATTTATCTATGCATTTATTATAACGGAGGGCTGCCGACAAAGACCAGCTATAGTTGTATTATTTTATATATTTGTAATAGTACACTAGTGATAATAGTAATATAATAGTGTACTTATGACATACTGATTGTCTATCGAATGAAATACAGCATATCTGAATTTTAATTCGGACAAATAGATTGTATAGGTAAGTAATATTGTAATAATTGTACTTGATAGATTTTTTCCAATCAAATTAACTGTCTTGAAACTGCCTACTGTATCGGTGAAAAGAAAAATGCAAAAAGGCCGCGTTAATTTCGCTTTATGGGTGTTGTAAATAAATCAGGACAATAAAAAACAGTTCTGAGCAGAGCTCGGTAAATTATTAAGGATGGTATAGTACTTCCTGGTCTTGTTTTTCCCCATGTACCCTATAAGTTTTATAATTTTTTGTTATTACATATACATACATGCCTATACAGTTTTAGAAAAATACTGTTTAAATTATTTGCCACCAGTTGAAAAATCGGCGTCTTGTAAGAGCTACGCATGAACATTTTTGAGCGTTTTCACTAACCGAAAAAAATATTAGCTTCTTTGCTGCAATACACTCCGAGTATGAAATAATAACCACAATAATAATAATGATTTGCGTATCCCGGACTATAGTTGAAATGTATAAAAAGTGACGTCGTTGTCGTCCGGAAGAGAAATAGTATTATATTTTATAATACAATTGCAGTGATGGATCAGTTGTGGAGTAAGAAGTCTTTGTCCGGCCGATAATTATTGTAATTATTGACGTTTTTACCGATTAAAATATGGCAATTTGGACTGGACGAATGAAAAAAATAAATAAATAAATGGCATCATGATCAATACAATATAATAACCGTGATCTATCTGAAATTTCTAATAATTGCATAAACAATAGATTTTACAGATCAACGAGCGAAATTTTTTTCAGATAAAACACATTTTTCAAAAATTGTTCAAGCTATTTAAGATATTAGGACGTAAATCGCAATAGTAAGTCGGTTTGTAATATAATTTCACTGGATTGGATGACACGCGCGTGAGAAAGAAAATATTTAAATGGTGTAATTTATATATTCGATCGCTCTAGTTTTTTTACAGCCAATGAATTACGTACTTGTATTATATTGATGGTGCTGCGAGTGTAATAAAAGCGATGAGTAAACCTTCGAGTCCTTGAGCGAGAGTTTGACAAGAATGACGTAAAAGTATATGAACCAAGAGATTATAACGTGCAGTGAAATAATGCATTGGCATAATGCGAAAATCGTAAACACGTATCTTAGACACAATGATTGTATCTTATAAAACGATACTGTGAAATAAATATAATATGTATCAAGATATCAAGTATAAATTATCTAAATACTCGTTGTTAATTATCTTGGAGGGAGCACGCTGGCTGATTATTCCTCTCACTCTTGTGTTTTTTTGAAAATAAATTAAAGATCGAAAACGATAGTACACAAATAAAGGATGGTGATTTTGAAAAAAATTTCAATTTTAATGTATCGAATGTTTAATATTTAAGTACATAAAATGGAAGTATCGAATATCTTTTAATATTTGATAGTCTAGTGTTTAGTATCTGGTATCGAGGTACTAAAAATAAATTTATCTAGTTCCGATCATTTAAATGCAGATCATTCATTCATTTTGAAGTGCATGAACCAGTTCCCTCAAAATTACCTTTATATATATCAATTCTCTCTAAACTACATAAAGCAAAATGCACTGGTTACCTTCAGTATATTGTACACACGACCATAATGATTCTATATCTAGCGTAAAATATAGAAGGTATATATTATATGACAGCGCATAAATGTGGCTGTATATGATTGTAGCGTGTTAATTATAAAGTAAGAAAAAAAAATAAGACGGACATATTTCCCACAGCCACTGTTGTTGGTGGGAAGTTGGGAAGGTAGGATACAGACGAGAATTTTATGTGTATCTTTAACCAACAATAAATTATTGATAACGATAAACTATTCTAAATAGAGTTCAGTTAATAGTGTTGCTTCGTCAACAATATATATATGTATTACAGTAAAATGATTACAACAATATGCGTTTCCGTGACAATAATGATTTTTTAAAAAAGATTAAATTAATAAAAAATTAATAATAACAAAAAAATAAATAAAAACGGTTGCCAATGACAACCTTATTTTTAATCTTTCATTCTTTTTTAATCTAAAGAATCAAGTTTTTCTCATTATCTCGAATATTAATGAGAATTTTAAAAAATGACCTCTAAAAATATTACCCATAAAACATTTCTTTTGCAAAAAGGTGCTATACTTAATAATTGGAATAAGCTTTCTAGTAGAAAAAGTGCTTACATAAAAAAAAAATCAACATTATTGTAAAACCAATATATTTCTCGCTCCGCTCTGAATTTATAATGCATGTAATAAATAATAAATACAATATTTTAAACAATAATAATAATAATAATAAATAGTATACATTGTAATTTTTTAATAAATACAAATTAAAATTGAATAAAAACGAAAACAATTTCAAACAATGAAAATCGTGTAAATAATTGCAATGAGGTAATGTTAAAATGTTTAATTTATCTCATAAAGATATATTTACATCGGATATTCTATAAAACAATGGTCTGCTTCATGAGACAGTATTAATGAAAAGCCGAAAATTAAATGACGCCATTATTCAAACTACACATTTTGGTAAAATTACCATCTTTGTACTGGATTTTGCTGTTTTATACGCTGAGAGTAACTGGCACATTTTGATCACATTTTGGTCGAGGAAAACTGGTATATTTTTTAAATGCCGAAAATAGCCGCTGGGGGCAACTGGTCAAAATCCATTTATAAAGTATCTTGTCCGTCCGTGCAGTGCATATAGAATAATATTGGAATCTGATAAATGTAATTGTAAATGATGATACAAGCACAAAACGACGACGTATACCAACCTATATATAATTCCGAAATGTTTTATTGTTTGCGGTGTTACGGATGGACATAGTCTGATGCGGACGGCGTTTTCAAAAATAATGAGAATAATAATAAATATATAATAATCGAATTGTTTGGAGAAGAAAATATTCGAAAGGAGCACGTTTTGAAAAAAAAAAAAACGATGTCCGAGATTAAATGCAATTAATAATTACCCCATTTCATATTATTGAACGGCAGCGTATTATTATGTTATGGTCGAACAAATATTTGGAAGTAGGTATCTGTGTGATCTGTGTCGTTTATCTGCTGGTTACTTTAGTAGCTTCTCGTATTCCGGAGAGTGAATATTGTGTTGTTTTATACTTTCGTGTCTCGGATATATTTTGCTGTAAGCGGATGTGTTGCAATTTTTTCACCGTATATTTCAATGTAAACTCAAAAAAAAAAATATAAAGTTGACCGTGTAAGTAATGCTGTTATCGTGATAATAGTATAAATATTTAATTATATCAAGTGTCACATATTAATATAACATTGTGTTGCTTATATCTCGCGAGCAACAAAAGTGTTAATTATCTGTTTTCGAAATTTCAATTTTTAAACGTCAATAGGTTTTTCACTTCACGTCTTCTGCTCTAGAATTTATGCTGATGTACCACCATTTACAGAAAGATAAAGACACTCAAAAAGTGTTTTTTCAGAAACTAGAAATGCTGCCTTGAACAATTATTGTGAAAACACCAAGAAATTTTTTTTTTTTTATTCAGAGGCCGGTAGGTCATGTGAAACATACACATAGTACTTTTTGAATCGGGTGTTTAATGTTTATACTCTCGAAAATATTAACTAACTATAATGTGTGCATTTATTCGCTAAAAAATTACCAGATATACATAAAAATAGACGGCTATACTTCACACGTGAATGGACGTGGGTTTTGAGAACTGTTTTTGGAATTCTTCAGTTTCGGTTTTTATTTTGATAACGGTTTTCGAAATGGTTCGGTTTTGATTTGGGTTTTGAGAACAGTTTTTTTAAAAAAAGTTAGGTTCCAGTTATGGTTAGGATGTTAAACATAGCAAAAATACGGTTCTAACCATTTTCAACCGATTTTTTAAATACCTGTTTTGAACCCTGGTTATATGAATTATTGAAAGTAGATAGACCTGCACAAAGAAATTCACAATTTATTAACAAAAAACTTGAAAAGATACAGTCATACTCCGCACAACGGGTGGACCACTGTATTAGGTGGGAAATTGGTAAGATAGAGGAGAAATGTAATGTATAGTTGTACGCAACGTTTAACCATTGCTAATCAAACACTATTCTGAGCGGAGTTTGGTTAATAGTGTTGCTTTGTCAACAATATACAGAGTGATTTACTAAACGTGGTCACCTCATTTTTTTGGTTGAATTTTGCATTTATTCAAATTGTGATTTTTGAAATTTTAGTGGAAGAGTACTGGAGTCCTAAAAAAACGCAAACGTGTCGAGTTGTCACACAAATAATTCTTCATTTCTCTCTCCCTATTTAAACTTAAAAGTGGCATATCTCATTAACGGGTTGACGGAAATCAAAGATGTGCGCACCAAAATGTAATTAAAATAATAGGTACTCCGACTATTTACAGAATTTTTAATATAGATTCTCGTTTGAAAACCAAAGTTGGTATCGTCATAGGATACTCCTTAAATACTTTGTAAAATCTAAGTATTCGAAAATGTCGGCTTTCAAAAACTAAAAACAAGGTTTTAAAAAACAAAATTTAACCAAAATAATGGGGTGAGCATGCTTAGTGAATCACTCTGTATATGTTACATTACGGTGAAATAATTTCATATACATAATATATTTCATTATTAATATCTAGAGAATACTGATAGATCAAGAAAAAAACCGCAAATGTATAAGCGTAAAATTGCAATTAAGTTTTAAAACAAAAATTGTCTTTGCATTAAAAAAAATATAATTACTTATTTTATTCGTATACCGCTATTGTCTGCTAGAAAATACCATTATGTCTGTACCAATTTTCCGTTTAAAGGATTGTGATTTATGGCTGTCCTATCGTCTAAGCTTTTCTAATACTGCATTATTGTGACAGGTAAACAAGACGAATAGTCCGAGCACAGAAACTGACATTTATGTTTCTAAGCAGAAAGTGGACGAGTTATTATAGAGTAAAACAAGAGGTGCGATGTGTTATTTTTCTTCTCGGGGAAAATCACTTCAGGACAATCGAAAATATTGAAAACGCTTCACCCGGAGACCACGTATTATTATACTAAGCTCATTAAATTTTAATTTTTTTTTTTTTTTTGGTGAGAGCCCTTTGCCTCCAAAAAATCACTTATTAACTCGTTCAAAAGCTTACTCAAACTCGGGTCTTATTCGAAATAAAAATGTCTGGATTCCTAACAAAAATGTTAGGTTTGTTTTTGTCGATTCTTGAGTTGCCTTGACTATATAGTCATTATAGATCATTGTAGATTTATCATTGCTTTAAATATAAATTAAATTATCTTAATTCTAATACGTGTCAAATTTCTCACCTACTACAGTGGCCGGACCACGATACGTTCAATACATTAGACTTATTCGCTATTTATTTAAACAGACATTTATTCAATTATTTCGATTTTATTAATTTAACTTACTGTTCACATCGATACTGGCATTATAGTGATTTCCAAAAATGATTTTTGAACCGTTACATTTACCAAGTGCGTATAATTATACAAACATTAATGCTTTGCATAATATGGAAAATAAGGATTAACGTAAATATTGTTGATTATTAAATAATCAAAATTGGCAGAAAATTCAATTTTAAAATCGTTCGATTTTCTCCTATTTATATTTTCGCAGAAAGATATAACACAAACACATAGAACTTAAACGAAATATTTAACTGTACATACTATAATAATATAATATAATATATAATATATATATATATTAATATACATATAATATATAATCGTTTTTTTGTAGAAGTTAACTATTAATTATCGGTTTATGTATCGGTGGGTGGATGGGTGGACTTAGGAATTAGGAATTTTATTTTTAATTATAATTTATGTAATTTAAGTATAATTATTTTAAAAAGTATCTAACATGTTAGTGAGACATTACTCCCATAGCTCCCTCCCTGTGTCCATCCCTTGTTGGGTGGGTGGTAGGGTTCAAAACTAAGATGATTTGAACCACTATATTTAAATTTATTTGACGCTGCTAGAGTGTGTAATTAGAGGTGGCGTTTATGAAAAGTGACCATATCCAATAAGCGTTTTGACAAATGACTGGGATCATTTTGTTCTATCAGTATATATCGTATTATACCTACTTATAGTATTTGTTAGAACAGCACTAAGTGTAATATTGTTAGACCACGAAAAAGATGAATTTCGTATTTTTTCGAGAAAGGGGGAGGGGGTTGGATATGAGAACAAAAACAATATCGCTTACGAGCCTACATCAAAGTCAAATATGGAAGTAAAACATCAATATATTTACGTTTTGCAGGCCCAAATATAATCAACGACGAAAATTCGTTAGTTACAATATTGTGCCATAACAATTTTATCGACACACGCAATGATCGTCGTGACCGCCACCACAACGCTTTTCATGTCATTAATCTGGTTAGGTCAATCGACGAATGCGGTTTACTACGACCATGGTAAGATTTTCGACGCGACCGTAATTCCGGTCGTCACAAAAGAAAATACGTTGAATAATCCCGTGGATCAAAATGGTGGCAATTTACCTTTTGATATATCGGTAACCCAGAGCAAAACTACATTACCCATTGTAGGCGATCCGCTAAAAAGTAATTGGTTCCCGACGAACCATAAGAATACAAACGCCGACGGAAGCGAAAAGAACACGAGCAGCACTGCAGCGGTCGACGACAGAATGTATCGACTGATCAAAAAGTACGAATTATGATTTTTTTTTTTTTATGTATACTGTCGACAAAGCTTTGCATATATTTTATTACTTATACTTCAAACGCACGTATCATAATTTTTGATAAAATTTGATTGTTGTCGACAATAATACCAAGTGTTTCTGAAAATGTATTGTCCTATAAATTGTTTTGTTAGGGTCATGATTACACCGTAAATTACGAATATGATAACATTACTTAAATCAAAACCGTATATCAATGTACCTATTTCAGTTAGGAAATGACAACAGAAAAAAGATAAGTATTATTTCAAAAATGTTGTATTATAATAAGTTTTTGATCATTCAGTAAAACTGCAAAACCTGAGATACGCAGTTTTGAGTATAAGTGACTATTGTTTTTACTTTGATGAGTTTTTTTAAGACTGTAAATACATTTTCTAAGAAATCTTGCTCATTTTTAATCTAGTAAGTGCTTTTTAGAGGTCGTTTTTTAATTTTTCGTATAAAATGAAAAACTAACAATTTCTGTGTAATTTAGATTGATTCCTGGGAAGCTTGGCAGCAAGGCAAATATAATAATATTCTATTCAGAATCGTTTTTTATTGATTATGATTTATCGTAATATAGATATTAAAAAAATTACTCTAAAAGGCGATCCATTAAAGTGGATAAACTCATTATCACTAAAAATATTCACTTTTTCATTTTTTTTTTTAAATGAATTATTTTATCATTTTATTTTACAAGCAACTCTTAAATGTTACCTGTCCATTATTTTCGTAGCCCTTATTTTCATGGTTGAAACAATTTCCTACTTTTGATTTTCTATACTATAAATTGCATAAATTGATGAAGAATCAGTTTAAATACATTTTGGTATTCAAATTTTTATCTTCTATCAACCCACTGATTGGATATTACACTATTAATTTTGTACTCTACTGTACTTTCCTACTATAACTCTATAATTACTATATTGTTTGAAAAAAGTAAATTCCTTTGAAGATAATGAGTGTATCCGCGTATATAGCTCACCTTGTATACATTCTTCTTTCCAACAACCCTCCTAAAATAGTGTCACACCCATTAGCAGAATCAGCTTTTTTTTTTGTTATGATTCAACGCTAAATATTGTCAGGGACATGCAAGATACTTTAAAATGAGATTTTAGATATTTGATACTAATTACATTAAGTACAATTTCATAACAAAAGATAGGTACTTTTCGTAACAGAAACATTATACAAGATACTTGTCGAAAATACGGCCCAACCCTAAGTATAGTTTTGGGTTTTCACGTAGGTATATTAGTATATGCGTATAATATTATACTAGGCGCAATATTATATTACGTGAATTTTGGTTTTTTTGTTTTCCTAAAATATTTTACCGTGTAACTATAAATAATAAAGCATATATTTTATTTTTGTTATTCAGTGACAGACCAATTATTCATCATAAGAAAATAAATCGCGTTGACGATCAAAATTTTAATACAAAAACGAACGAATTTGCCGGCAAAGAACACGTCCTGACTGGTTATCAAAAAATGTACGATTTGTCGTACGATTATTTAGATAACCCTGGATATAAAGGATATTACGAAAGCGCAGCTGATAAAACCGCATGGACTACTCCGGCGAATCGACCCGAACAGGCACGTCCGCTCTCGTCGTGGTCAACTGCAGGTGCAATAAGTGAAAATTCGGGTAGTTTGGTTCATCCTACGTACGAAAACGAAAACACTAAACCTTCTAAACTGTGGAGTATACCACCCACCAAGTATCTTTACAAGCTAATTGAATATAAAGAAAAAAAAATCGACTGGCATAAAATCGGTATGTGGGCACTCATCAAAATCGGCCTGTTAAAACTTGTAAAACTTGGTGTTCTAAAAATTTTACTCATTATCTTGTTCAAGTTTAAATTATACATGAAGGCAGTTTTCTTGAAATTCCTATTGTTCCTGAAATTACTACAGACCGTCAAAATCTCGATGTTACCATTAATCCTTCTGCCACTGTTACCGCAGATAATCGCACCGATAATAGGAGGTTTGACGCATCTTCTAACGTCACAAATCCCGGTACTCCCGTCGATCCCGGTGCATCCCGGCAATGTGTTACCTATGGTTCTACCGGTTAGTTCTAGGTTTGTAACGCCCAGCGTGAGCTTTTCAGGTGGAACCGCTGGACTTTCGAGCGGCACTGGCTCGTCAGGTGGAACGACCTATTCGAGTGGAAGTAACCTATCGGGCGGAACAAGTCTTTCAAACGGAATTTTTTCTGATCGTAATCCCGGGGGAACAGATCTAACAAATGGATCTTTTAATATTCCTGGCGAAACCAGTGCTTCTACGGAAGGATCAACGATTTCCATCCGTATTCCTGCCGGCGGAACGTTCCAGTCGTCGTTTAGACTCGACGATTTGTATAAATATTTCGTCAGCAAGCTGAATTACAAGTCATTAGGTGTTTTTTATTCCACTTCAACAACATTCCAAAATATAATGAATTCGGAAACGTGCGCGGAAAGAATAGCCTGTCATATCGCCGCGGCCGAAAAGACTGGCGTCTTACCTCTCTGGATCAATTGGTGAGCCCCAATATCTGTTTAAGAGATCATGACACTTGTGAAATTTACTGTCTCAGTCCAAGATACTATAACTATACTAAAATTACGTTAAATTAAATTACAAAAAAAAAAAAAAATGTAATTTTCAATTACGGCATTAAAGTTTTAATATTAGTGTGTAGAAAAATTGAATAGGAGAATATTACAGAGGGCACCAAGTGGCTTTTTTCTAAAATATTGTTATACAAAAGAGTTACAGCCCTGTTTATGTTTGTTTTTATAAAACAGCGCTACCTTTTTTTGTTTTATAACTTTTATAATTTGAAGAAAGAGAACACGTTGATCTCAAGAACATCCTCTTTAAATTTCATTATGTGTGTTTAAACTTTATTGTCAACCATAAACGCCACAAAATGTCTGTAAGGGTTACGTAATTTCTGTGTTTTCTCGTTAGTTTTGAGACCGAGAAAGTAAATACGCAGTTATCACGTCTTCTTGAAACACAGAAAATACAAATTATAATAATGTTTGCCTTCACTTTTTAATAAGTATATTAAAATTGTAAAAAAAAAAATAGAATAATAATTTATAATCAACTAAATTTGTCATCAAAAATAATACCCGATTTACATTAATACAATATAGGTAATGTAAGACGAAATATTATCCTCGTATTTATGAGTTTTCAATAGAATTATTTTTCTTTTATAAATTAAATTTTTATTTGCAACATGGCGTAAATGTTATATTTTTAGGATATTTCGTCAACTGACAGAATCGATTCCTAACGATAAACTCAAGTCTTATACGAAAACTTACGAAGACATAAACAGGGAAATTCATATTATTCCAGCGTCGAATGCTCCGAGAAATTGGACGACTTGGTGCTCAGAACGTTACGGATGTCGTAGTGACGGTGCATCGAATCTGCATGATACAAATCAATAATAGTTTTTATTTAATATAATATTTTTATAATATTTGTATACAAATAGCTACCGATTAAGTAGATTATATTCAATTAAAGTTTTGAAGTATTCGATGTACTTACATACCCGTAAATTAATTTTGTTTTAAAATCATTTCTATAAAAAAATAAAACAGAAATAAATATCCGTCGATTAAGTAATTCGGGAACATTTGAAGTGATTATTATTCTTGTTGTTTATATTACAGCAAAATCTATTTTAATTTAATTTTCCTAGTATGTATTAGAAAATATATTATTTAAATATTATACGTGTAATATCATATGTAGTTGCTCGTTGTAGTACTCTGTTCCGACAGTTAAATTTCTTTTTTATTAAATTTCTTTTTTAAATTTTATCAAATTTTATTGTTATTATTTATTATTTTTGTAACATGTGTAGATATTATTATAAAAATAAAAATCCCTGTAAAATATTATAAAACGCGTGAATTCGGAAATTCTTGTAATCCCAATAATAATCAAAATAATAGTTATTTTTATTATTAACGATACTTCGATACCTGTGATAATAGAATATTTTTTTTTTCTTAATTTCTTTATTACAGAATTGGTAGTTTATTTCTTGTGTACTCAATTTATCCTTAATAGAATTACATATTTTTGAAATTATCGTAATTAATTATTATATTTTAAACGTTTCAGACATAATAATTATTCTATTACTGTTTCATCACGCATCACTGGTTTTATCGAAATTAAATATTATTGCTATCAATTTTGTTTCGGTTTCCTAATTATTGATTCAGGGAGGTGGGTACGTATTGAGAAAAAGATAAACGCAATATTTTACACGAACACGTTAAGTTGCACAATACATTTTGCCAATTGAGTTGTGTTTTCTCTTTTAAACTTAAATATAATATTAAAAAAAAAAAATTAATATCAAGTATAATATAAAAAGAAAAACAAAATTAAACTGGCCAAGTTAAGGCCGAACTCGGAGAAAACCAAAAAAGTAAGTGAAAATAACAGTGTGTCAATAATAATTTCGGAATATTTATACTATTACAATTTTACTAACACGACAAATCATAATAAACAAACGATTTCGAATTGTCGCTTGGATGCGAAGTCGTATTAAAATAAAAAAATAAACACGAGACCGAATCAACAACAAATTAAATAACTATTATATATTAAATAGGCAATGTCAATAAATGACAACACTATACACTACCATAAATAAGTACTATAAATCGAATATATAATAAATCCCCGTCGACTGGTATCGAAAACTCGATAAACCAGAAATTTATCCAAATGTTAGTTGAGGATGTTTTGATAAGATAAATGCCTAGTTCCTACCTATATAAAAGATGAGTAATTAAGACAGATAAGTATGTATCATAATACAATATTCTAATTTGTTGAAAATCAATACTATATCGTTTTTGAACTACCTCTTACTTAACTTGTTCAAAGATAATTGAAATCAAATGTTTACGATGCATGAAACCACGACGAAATCACGATAATATTCAATTAATATATAGTTTTAATAAAATAAATCTACAAAATGTACGAATAAATGTATGACCAAACTGCTGCCTTAAAAGCTTATGTTACAGAATTTGGAAATAATTTTTTTTTTTTGGACAATATTATCAGTTAGTATCAATTTCTGTATCTATTTTTATTATATTTATGTATATTATATTTTAAAAAACACCTGTATAGCGTATCGAGTTTAAAACATAGAATTTGAGCCTTAAGTTACAATATTTATAATGTGTATAGGTACACGCAGTGCATACTACGTATACGATTGGAAAAACATGCTTACTGAAAACAATAGTTAATGTAAAATTATCACTTTTTATAATAATTTTATCATATTATAATAATTTAATAGTTTTAAATATCGTAGCAGTGTGTGCTTGTTGTACCGAAAAACGTTCCGGTACGGTATTTTACAATACGGTATCCCATAACGAGTACCGGTTCAATGTGCAAGCTACGGCGGAATAATATAGGTACCGTACAAATAAAATGTTGTTTACCGTACCGGTACCGGACCCGTAGGCGCCGACTTTTAGATTTAAACACGGGTTGAAATAAAAAAACTACTGTGTATAGATATTATTTTTATACATATAACATTATAATCCCGGTATTTTATCTTTAGCCATATTTAGACAATAAAATGTGTTTTGATGAACATTCCATGTCAAAACTCATTAATTATAAATGCCATAATAATAATCAAATAATATTTTTACACAAAAGCGAAATATTATTTTTACGTTTTACCTTCGTTATAACTGAAGAACGGGAGCTATGCCTCCACTAAAATCAAAGTACGGGGGCAACTGCCCTCGTGGTCACCGTGCAGTTGGCGTGGTGACGAGTCGGTACCTATGGCCGGTTAGGTTAGGTTTCATTTTGTCGTTCTTTATTATCGTCATATATTTATGGAATTTTTAATACAGGTTGCCAATTGGAAATCAAAAGTAGGTAGGTAATGTTAAACCCACCAAACAATAATACGGTCCAGTTCATTTGGAAAATTCCCATTTCAGACCGGTCGCTTCCACCTCTGGCTATCATTAAAAATCATCTAACCTTAAATTTATTATCTTTTAAATAGGTACATTTTGTAAAAATTTTTTCCGAATAAAATGTTTTTCACACAAAAACATAATTTTGATTTGAATCAGACAATGAGTCGGTGCTGTGGTATAACTTTAAAACCTCCTCCTGAGCCGACTGACGTCCTAGCAAAAGTCTAAAAATGCCTTTACCAAATCCAGCAAATTCGTCGAATACATTGGCTCATTTTTTTTTTTTTTTAATTAAATAATGTGTCGGTGCAGCCGCAAAGATAGCAGCAACTATATTTGTGGATTTCAGATGTTTAGTGTACTAGAATAATCAAAAAATGCCCTAGCAAAATGTTGATACTAGTTATATAGTCCTAGTGCCGGTGCCAACTTGACAGACAGACTACTAAATCCATCTCGAAATCATTTCCTGTTGAAATCCTATTCAACACAAATGTAGTCAACTTTTTCAGACAAACGTGAAATAAAACCAACACGTTCCTCGCTCCGTTCATAATCTAAAATTCAATTGAATCATTACAGGCGTGTAATAATAGTATTTACAGTTGCGCGTATTGTCCTAGCTATTATTCAATTTTACATAACCGTATTATATATCCACGGAGGATAATATCGTTATTTAATTTGAACGTAATATCATTATAGCTGTATAAAAAACGGGCAATGTCAAGTCGGAACATTTTTAACGGTGCCTAATTATCGTTTTATTAAATATATTATACACTATGCCTATGGGTATGGGAGGAAAATATTCAAGTACTATGTTCGGGTGGGGCTTATTAATAAAGAATAACGAATATTCGAGCCCGTTAACGAATCAGTATTCCATTATATTTCAACAAAACAAAACATCTTTCCAATACATCTTTATGCTTATTCAAATATATTTAGTATAGTTTGTTTTTCCGGCTACTTTGGATCGACCTGTATACTTTGACCACTATACGGGGAACGGTGTAACATACTATCAAGTTTATGATACGTTAATATTATTTAACAGATTATTATGTGAGTAAAAACAAATTATTAAAATACGATAATTAATGGGATTTGAATGGATTTTGCCGGATTTTCTAAACAAATTTGAAATTTGAAAGTTAGTTTTTAAGTTTAAACGATAAGACTTTTTAAACTAATCTACTACCCGATATCCATTTAAAAGTAACGGATACGGCCATTTTTATGAACTAATATGACGTTTTAGACAGGAAAATAAGCTAGAGTAAAATTCATTCAATTTAATTTTGAAAACATACTTATTTGAATTCTTTGACTTCCTGTCTATATATTGTAGGAAACATTTGTTAGTTGTTTTATTTTGTTTATGTAGTTAGAAAACAAGACGATTTGATCGTTTTTCTTAAAAAAAATTAGTACATAATAGTCTTACAAAAAAAATTATGCATATCATAAAAATGTATATAAAATCAAATCATTTTTTTTAAATCAGGAATTGGACTATTGAAAGTTTATTCATTTTACTCCAGTTTGTTGGTCCAAATATATGAACAAACGAATTGATTTCAACGTCCTTAATTACGTACTCGTTGAGTATATAAAATCATAACGGTTAGACTAATGGAATATTTTTATTTTAAACACTCGTTTTTTTTTCACGTTGATATTTATTTTAACAAGGAATACATTTTAAATTTCAAATAAAAAATGGAATGAATATAAACAAAAATACTCAGACGTTTGAGTACTATACTTTTGAATTTTAACTCAATGTATAAAAATCAAAAAAAAATTATAATGATTTTCTCGGTGGAGCTTGAAATAAAAACTTAAACACTTCCATGGGTATTATTGTCTGAGGGAACGCTGAGTGAACGCAACAGCTATGATGTATAAAAGGAGACATGAATAGTAAAAAAATTATTTGCTGACCCAATTTTTGCGGGACGAACAAATACGAGGAAGATAAAGTTTGTTACCCGAATATATAATTTTTGCAGGCCTACAGAAAACACTTCGCGACGTCGACCTGCAGCCGGCGTCCGAAGGGTCGTGAAGTTTTTGATAGTCACCGTGGTAATAGCAATCGTAATGCTCGTTTGCATTCGGCTGGGTCGGTCGATGGCCAAAACTAAGTCTTCACCGGACGAAAGGCCTTTCGTAGCGGCTGACGATCTGAACGCGACAGTCGTAGAACCTATGGTGCCGAACAGCAGGTCTCTAAACGCCACCGTGGTCCAAACCGACCAAGTTGAACCCAGGAGTGGTGTGCTGCCAATTTTCCGTCATCGGGGTACATCCACGGGCAAAGAAAACAGCTGGCTCAACCATAAATATTTGGTCGGAGACATAGTGAATAAAACTGACTCCATTGCGGACACCGGAATCCAAAATAAAAACAATATCAACAGGTATAGATAACACAATATTGTATTTAGGTTAAAACTCAGCTATTTTTATACTTATACCTAGAAATAGTGTAATTCTAATGACTTCGATACCCATCCCGAAAATTGAGTTTAAAATGTTATCATAAACTTTCAATTCGTTCAAAAGTCCTCCGAAAAATCACACATGTATACTACTATACTACTATCACCATATACTAAAAACATTTTTCGTTTATTTACATATTATGTATAGAAGAAAACGGTTGCTTCTCCTGAAATTTATTTTTGAAGATTAAAGTGTTATAATATTTTATGTTGAAAACAACAATAAATCATTGCATTCAAAATACACGATTCGATGTGTACGTAGATGACATTCGAGAAACGTAGTCATCTACACTTCGTTTGTAAAAAATAATCGTGATAAATAAGTGCATCAATTTGTTTTTGTATAGAAATAGGTGAATAATAGGTATTACTTAAATTTGATAATTTGTATGCTAATTCTTCAATATCTAAAACTTACTCGGAACTCCATACTTTGGTTACCTATTATTAAAGTAAAATTTTTGTCGAATTTGCAAGGAAAACAGAAAAGATACCACTGCAGTACTGAGTTTGTTTACATATTTATTTTTCCCGATATATTTGGTTACTTTTAGCGGTTCCCTCTGGACCAAATAAGCTCAAACTCGGAAATTGGAGTTGTTTTCTAGATGGTATGATGTAATTATAGTTGGACTAAATTTTACCATGTTATTGAGGAAGTGAACAGTATTTTTTTTAACTTCGAACACTCCAACAGTCCTCCAAATGAAGCAGGAGCAAATAGCATTTTGTGTATACAAGACGTTAATATTATCATCAATTTGTTTTGTTGGGTTTCAACTTTCCCCCCCCCCCCCTTAGAATTAACATGCTCAAATTTCACCATTTGTATTTAATTTTTTTTTTTTGACTTTGTATTATATTAATGAAAGTTAATATTACCGATATTGTATTACTATAATATTCGTTGACTTATTTACAAAAATTTCGTATTTCGTTAATACAAAATAATTGCGGGAAAATTCTAGTGATGTAGCTCTACTGCTTACGGGTGTTTTTTTTATTTTGTGAGAATATAAATAACTTTTATTACTCATTATTACTAATGAATAATAAACTAAAACTTCGCTAAATTTGTTTATACTTGTTCGATTTTTGTTAATAGAATATACTGAAAGTTGTTCAAGTTTTCAATAGTTATAATTTTGATATTGAAATCCCGACAGTTAAAATCCTGATAAGGTTAAAACCATGACAGATAATATTACTTAATTAATTTTGCACCTTATAGAAGGTATACATTTACATTATATTGTGTCTGACCATTAGATGAGAATACGTAACACTTGATGAAATTTTGGCAAATCTATTATCAAAGTATTTAGACCTTGTTAAGATTTCAACTTTGGGATTATAAATTTGTCGAGATTCGGTCTCGGACCCAAATACATTAGATAATGCAAGTATCTATTAAATTTGATAAACGATGATTATATATGTTATAAGCAATTAGTTTATGTACGAATACCGGTAATTTCTAATAGTTATTTTTACACATTATTATAATTAACATTTTTTTTTTTTTTTATAGACAGATAAATTACGATGATAATTCGTATTTAGAGACGCAGAAATGGTCAACTGAAAAAGATGGATCGGTTGGCAACCGTGACCAATACGACTTGGCCTATAACGCGGCCGGCGACTATGGCTATAACTATAAGCAAACCGATGCTCCAGTTACGGACGAAATTCAAGGGTATGCCATAGATCCTGAACCAAACTACCCTGCGCTCGTCTACGGACCCTCTTATTACAGACCACTAGAAAATCCAATCATTTCGGACTATCAAACGCCTAGTACCAGTTACTATCAACCGCCGAGTACCAGTTACTATCAACCGCCGAGTACCAGTTACTATCAACCGCCGAGTACCAGTTACTATCAACCGCCGAATACGGATTACCAACCACCGAGCTCGTATTATCAATCACCCGGTACACAGTATCAACCGCCAAGCTTGCCTTATCCACCGCCTAGTCCACAATATCAGCCACCCGCAAAAAAAACGATTTTACGTTATCCAACTCCGCCAAGTCCTCCGCCGAAGTTAGTGATTCCAGTAACGAATAAAAACGTAGTCGACTGGAAAATAATCTTCGGCATATTGACACTCTTTAAATTTGGACTTATCAAACTTAAAGCGTTCGGCATTATACAATTGTTATTATTTCTAGTGTTCATACTAAAAGTGTTCTTGGGAATACTACTCATCAAATTTGTATTGCTTTTGAAATTAGTGAAATTTTTGAAATTCCTACTAATGCCACAATTGTTTTTCCTATTGGGTTTACCAGTGATTACCTCAATGCTCTCTCCCATCGTTCTGACTACGATGATGTCGATTCCGGGACGGATAATGAATATGTTAAAAGAACCGTCTAATTCAACCATGATGCCGGTCTCCATGATGCCAGTGTCTATGATACCGTACTCCATGATACCATCAAGATTTTCTGAAACAATACCATCAGTGTCTAGACCAAATATCCCGTCAACCAGTTCATCAACATCGAGTTTACAGACTCGGCCAGTTGGTGGTAGTTCAGGATCTGGAGGTGGTTCAATGAGTTCTTCCTTGTCGTCAACTATAAGTCGTCCATCAATGGGTCCTTCAGCAAACACAGTTACATTACCCAACGGTACGAGATATACAGTACGCCCTGAAGATTTAATTCCAAACACGATGCAAACAGGTCTGCCCGTTAATAATCGAAGAGCTCTAAACTTCTCGAAAATCGACAATGTAAATTTACTATATAATCGGTATAATGAATCATTATCGAAAAATTCAAATACTCTGGATATCGTTCATGATGTTTTAAATTCAGACAAATGTCTAGAAAGAATTGCTTGCCGATTGGCCGTGTCAGAAAAACCCGGCGTCACGCCTCCGTGGATCAATTGGTGAGTCGCACAAGTTGATTAATCCTCATTGAATTATCCTTCTTTAAAACGATGTGACATTCCGATAGCAAAAACAAAATCTCATTTTTAGAATTCCTTCATAATAAACGAAATTAAAACATTTTTTTTTTTTAAATTCATATATTATTATTATACATGTTTTTAAATTTTTATTCGTTAATACTCTTGAAATCAAGAACGATAATATTTGGTTAGAAGGACTGCAAAAAAAATTGCAGTGGGTAGCCATGAATTAAGCGTATGTATAGGTGACGGACTCATATGCCAGACACAATAGCCGGTCAATGAAGTGATTTCAACCATAGTTAGAGATATGTAAGAGTACGACAAAGGTAGCAATGAATTGGTTAAGATGTTTGGAATTCGAAAACTTAATACAGGATATTTATATATTTTTAGTTATAAACGGGCTTGCGCCCAATACTACAAATTAAATGAGTGAGAATAATAATTACAAATAGTAATACAAAGATATTGTAACAATTGCAGCTTAAAATATACAACTCAATGTTAATTCAATTTATACATAAATAGGGGGTGAGGGAATCGGAATTCTTGAGATACATACATTGACGCAAGAGCTAATTATGCCCATAATTTGTAACAGTTGTATGAACATGAAAAAGAACAAGTTGGTGTGAAGGGTGAGGTGGATATTAGGAGAATGGGCGCATTATGCATATAATATGTATTATCAATAACTGTCTAGACAAATTTTAAATTGCCATCAACTCTTTTGTTCGCTAGAATAGCTAAACCTAATAATTAATGCATATATAGGACAGTAGCGTAATCTTAAAATGGGTGGTTAATATTGAGAACATGACTTGCTAAGGAGACGAAATGCCATTGAATACACTTTAGAATTAAAGAGTTGGATTACTATATTATTGAAATTATTTTTATTATTTTTTTAGGATACTTAAAAGCGTGTCAAATACTATCAACAGTGAAAATCTCAAATCGTATTCCAAAACTTACAACGATGTAAAAAATACAGTTCTCCAAACCAACTCATCAGCTCCCGATAATAATAACTGGTCAACTTGGTGTTCGGAACGGTATAGCTGCAGTTTTAATAATACAGTAAAGAATTCAATGGAGACAATAGTCAATAGTTATTAATATTATTGTTTCTATTTTCAAAACGGATTTTAAATTGTAGCGTCCCAAACGAACGTAACATTAAAATAATATCCCAAACAAATAAACGTAACATAAATTGTTTATAAACTAAATTATTTGTAAATAACTTGTTTAAAATTATGTAATAAAAATATTGTATTAAATATTTTCTAAATTTTATTATTTTTATTAACTCAATTATAATGTAACAGAAAAAAAAATAACTTGTTCCTCAACTTTAAACATTTTAACTAGTTATTACTGCTCAGCTTTGATAGAGTTTAGTATGGCCGATTCATAACAAAATTGTATAGTTAAATTAATAATCTCGATAATTCTTTCTATGTGTTATTTAAAAAACGAGTAATTCTCACAGTTTTGCATGCATATATTTTAAATCGCGGGTTTCCCTCTTCTAAGTAACGAATGTTAAATATTGAATTCAAATTGTATAGTTCGTTGACATAATATTTTAGTATGCTTACCCACCTAAACTGGAATATCTGAATAACGTAAATCAATTACTAATATAATCTTGGGTACTCTATAGACACTTTAAATTCGTGTAATGCATACCAAATATTGTAAGTATTCTCTTGCTAACTTTTTGAATAGGATTTAAAATTGAATTAAACCCGTCTACCAACTCATAAATTAATGCAGTGATTTTCCACAACAAGTTAAAAGGAATTTATGATTCGCGGAACGGACTATCGTATATAGTAAAACGAGTTGAACGAACCAAACTCGACATTACTGCGATATCATTTAAGTGTTGAATTTAAAATTAAATGCATTTTATTAATTATGTAACAATGTAATATTTTTTTTTTTAATTTACATTTAAGATTGTTTTTTATATTAAATGTTATAATTGTTTTATTATTAAAAAACAATGTCTAAAAACCGTACGCAATAGTATCGATACTGACAATAAAGGAAGAAGCAGAGGCGGACTGAGAGTACTTCGGTCCAAATGAAGAAGATTTAAGCGACCCTCACGTTTTTTTTTGCGTATGTTCAACAAATTTAAAGCTTGCTACGCTCGCTTATGGAAAATTTATAAAGGCCTTTACATATATTGTCTTTTTTTTACATCAAATACAATATTGTAGCACACAAAATAATCAAATATATTATACTACCACAAAAAAGTGAATGGCATATTTTCACATTAATAGTCATAACAATGATATAATAGGGGACAAATTATTACTGATAAATGACCCCAACTGTTTTTCAGGGATAACTCAAGAAGGGATGATTTACAAATTGTGGATTTTCGCTTATAAACACTAAAAAATAATGTAAAATATTTTGGTCAAAAGTTAAGAAATGACAGAAATAAATTTTAGTGAAGACCTTAAAATAGGGTAACTTAGATAATATGTGTGCTAACTTTGATAATAGATATTATTTTATTAAAACATTGTTAAAAACAGTTAATATCGTATATGAATTGACGTTTTAGGCTAAATATCAAAAATTGGATTTTGATAAACCGTTCTTATTTATATATGTTTGTAATCTGTTAAAACTGTTATTAAACGTGCTTACAATATCATTAAAATTGTAAGCATGTAAAATTGAAATAGCCCAAAAACTAAGCCAGACAATTTTTTTTTTTTTTTTTTGCAATTTTGATAGTTTTACCGCCATATAATATAATGATATAATGAAAAAAATAATGGTTATAAAAGTTACTCTACAATAGGTGAAACATTAATAACTACATTAAATAATACAAAAGTATTAGATAAAACGGCTGGACTTACAAATTTCAAATTTTCGCTTACAAATACTTACAAATGACTTACAAAGTTATTAGCCTGGGGACGGGTGCAGTCAGTGTTGTAAGTGAATAGTGAAGAAGATGAGGTACATAAATTTATTTAATTTATACTTTTAGCCAACGATAAACCATTGATAAAGAAAAACGATTCGAAGAGAAGTTCTGTTATACATGTTTTGAAAAACTGTAATATTTACGATTTTTGTCAAAATTTTGTGAAAAACAAAAAAAATATTTCAAAACAATCAATTTTTTTTTATATTACACTAAGTTCAACTTATAATGAACCTCGTGTTAAATGTTCAAGCATCACTTCTGTTTAGTCTGACGATCTATCTACAGAGTACCTACCAAATAAAAATTACGTAAAAAACTCGCAAAATAAAACGTCTATAAATATTATGATTTATTGAACTTGTAAACAAAATGCAAAAAAGTGTGCTAATACCAATATGTATAATGTAACCCAAAGGTAAAATATCAACAGTTAAACCAAAAATCGATATTATGAAGAACTTTTCGATTTATAATAATAACTGTAATAATTTATTATTTAATATCATTTGAGCATTTGGGTAAAAAAATGTACCTTTATTTGTTGTTAGCATTTCGGGAGTGGCGAAAAGTTGCATGAAGAAGACACGTGAGTTAAACAAGTTGTAATCAGTAGACAATCAGCATACCAGATATCTTAAAATAATCAAAATTATAAATTTATCTAAACGGAAATCATCAAAAGAAATTTTTCATTCGTTTCGTTCAACAACATTTATAATAATAAACCCGATCACGTTTATTTTATATAGGTGAGGACCGACTTTGTTGACTTTTGAAATAGAAATTTTGACACAGTTATTATTTTAAAATCTCATATAATAATATAAATCTTTATTAATGTTCTTAAAAAAACTATTCGCATAAACCGGCAGCGTTGGTCAAAATTGTCTTTCAATTTGGAAAGCGAAAAGTTGCTTGCATTTTGGATGAATTTCTAAAAAATATTACCATAAACTTCATTGAAACTAAAAAAATCAAGACATTTTTCTATTTTCATCATATCATTTTCACAACGAAGTTCAGCATGTGTACTGAAAAATGAACACACAACACACTAGTCACACTACATGGCTCAAAAACTATGATTTTTGTGAATTATTTTGTTAAAAATAATTTTGTCTAGGTTTAAAATAAAGTTAATCTTTTGTGGAAGTACATAACAAATTTTAACATTTTTTTTTTAATTAAGAACGTAGGTAGATTAAGCTCTGTCTTATAAATCGCATGGCTGAAGCCCGGAGCGTTCCTGCAATACGAGTTTTAATTTATAAATAATGTTCCGTTCGATTAAAATGTGGAATACTATAAGAGGGAGTTTTCGTACGTAGGTACCTATTTATTAATAATGTATTATAGTTGTGATGCAATATTATAACATTATTAATATTGAAATTGAAATTGAAAACCGATTTGAACCATGAGTTCATTTTATAACTGTAGATATTTTATAAATCAGATAGAAAAATATGTATATATATATGTATTTACATATTATATATCTTATATATCTGATAAAATAACAGTAGATAAATATTTTACATTTCGTTGCGAACCATTACGAACGGTTTATTACATTTATGTGTGTATTATAGCCATTATATAGCTAAGTAGTGAGTATCGTTTTTAGCTATGAAAAATTTTCGTGCATTAGCTATGTCGATAATCACAGAAAGATATACAGGCACTTTATTGTAAGTAGGGGGGATTATTAAAGTTCAACACATTTTTATCCGTTCGCGTGTCAGTAGTACAGCACACCAAGTACATAAACCATCTTGAGTATATAGGTATTATTTCATAAAGACTTATGGGTTTTTCGAGTATTTTATAATATTATTTTCTCGGCAAAATAATACATCGAATCGTCCACAGAACATAATAGTATTATACCGCATTGAAACTCGAACTATGTGAGTACAAAATAAACCTACTTCACTTACATTAGGTACTGATGGCCATTTATAAACACACACAAATAAATTAACATGTAACATTTATGTACATTTCTTTTTATTGTGTTAAATTTAACACAATAATAATTTGGTCATAACCGAAGATAGCAACAAGTTACTATATTGATAACTTTTAAATAAACGAACTTAAAAAAAAAATAATAATAGAAAATAACATCTTAACTTTTTTTGATAAGTTATTTTAACTTGGCTTTGTTATTCGGATGTAAATTATTTTTAAAAATCATTTACGAATTTTCGTATAAAATCTATACTTACATTTATCATCTACCATTAATATTGACAAAAATTACGTATTAGTAAGTTTATATCTCATTATCATATAGTTAGACTAAAATAGTCCACACACGTGTAAATGTAAGAAATATAAACGTACAAAATACTTTTGTGAGTGCAGTTAATGATAATTATTTTAAAAAAGAGTACCTTTTAACTTAACGTGATTTAAATTTAAATTTTTCTGAAAATATGTAACTTAACTTAGTAATTCTAATTTAAATTTTAAAATAAAGTTTAACTTAGCTAAGATATTTTTTTCATATAATTTTAACTTAAACTAGGTAAACAAACTCGATTAACTTATCCGGTTTTGATCTTAACTTTAATAATATCATAATTATTATTATTATATAATATAATCATTCTATTAAGGTGAGATAGTATTAATTTTAGCATAAGTAAATCTCAATGCCTTTTTGTTATGGATAAATGTAGATTTAAAAGAATCTTTGTTAAAATTTAAATTCAAAGTTTTTATTTTTTTATTTACATTGAATATTGTAAATTTGTTATAGTATAGTTACTTAGTGGAGTATTAGTTATAAAATTGTGTTACCATTTTTTCAATTATACCGATGTTTACTCTCAATAAAAAAAAATGTTTAAACGTAATCTCTTTTAAGTATCTTTTTTGTCAAAACTATATATACCTACTGTATCGAGAAATTTTATGGGACTTCTAAACTTATTAACTCACAAACACACGTTTACTCGTGCATTTAATAATTTATACAAAAAACTAAAAACTTAATAAGCGTTATTGAAAAATAGATAAGTGTTTCACTTGAAAAAAAATATACAATTTGTTATAATATTGCGTTTAACTATCAGTACCAATCTCTGTATTATTAGTTTTATCAAACCTTAATTGATATTATTTAAATAATTTTCCAAATTAGAGCAGTACGCTGTATAGTGTAATCGATTGTTAAAATATGACAAATAGGTACATTTCAGTATATATTACATAAATTTCAATACAATTTTGTGTTCTTACTGACAAAAAATCAAACCTAATTTAAACCCTAAATTTCGAAAACAATAACTGTATAATGGATTACTGTGTGTACCGAATACAATGCGATTATCACTCCAGAGCTTTTGGATTTAATTCATCGCGATGCAAAACACGTCGGATGATATTCATTAGTAACATTCAACCCGATGTAAATGAAGTGCTATATTTTATTGTGTACGATTTTCGAGAACGCAAAATCTATAGGTTATTGTTTACGAGATGATCGATTGTTATCATTCTATTATTATAATTAATGATTTCGAATTTACAATATTGTTGAACAATTACGATTTAAATGCGCTTCGGTTAGGTTTTCCTTTATCACTAAAAATGCATAAAGAGTACCATTATACAAATAACAATATTATATTATATATAATAGTGGATTGGATTAATTATCCGGAAAATAAAAATATAAACTACGTAATATTTGATCAAAGTAGAATATTAAATGGACGATTTTCAAAATATTCAATACTAGGCCAAGAATTATATACCTATGTAGGTAACACGTCAATAAACAAAAAATATTCACCCTGTCGAAAACATTAAATTAAAAAATTGTAATGTTTTTCATAAATATACTTAAAATTGTTTTTTTTTTTTTTATGTAGGCCAGAAAACGAAAGTGGAAAAAAACCCACCAAATGTGTTACTCGAGTGATGATAATGTTAGGAATTTTGCTAGTGGTCGTGGCTTCCATAACGCTACTATATACCCTGTCCTATTTGCAGCAGGTAATCCCTCTTGCTGAGGACGCTCTTGTTCCAGCGGACAATGTTCACGGTATGGCTGATGTCTTGTTCACGACGGCAGCGCACAACCGAGATAAGCTATTTGCAGTAAAACTGCCTGGCCTTATTACCACAACGACAAAAGACGTCGTGCCAGACGGAGAAGATATCCAAAATCCTGAAGAAATATTGGAAACTAACATATTGAGTCCGATAACGTTAACAACGTCTGGAGAAGAAGAAGTAAAAAACGACTTGACAGTCAAATTGCCGTCGGTCCCTACGCTGGCGACCAGCAGGTCTCTGAACAGTGACATCGTGACAATATTAAAACGGAGCGATAATTTTGTAGTCGAACCTTTGATTACTAAAAACGTAATCTTGCCACTAGTCGTTGGTGAAAATATGACGAATAAAAATCTACGTTCGATCGACTATAGCGAAAATAACACGACCGTTGACAACGAAAATGAAAAAGACCAAGACACCGAAGACACAGCGAAAAATCAAACGAACGAAAGGTACGAAAATCGCTGTTTAATCGAGTCTTCTCCATATACTTGTTTGCCTTAACCTTGTGCACCAAATTATCATTCAAAAACAAATTTATAACGTGATTTTCAAACTTAATAAAATTCTATCTGACATTTTATGGAGTTTGTAATTCTCTAAAAACTTTTAAAACTGTTACCCCCTACCTATAAACAATATACATCATAATATAACGATTGATATTTACTGTACGAGTAAACATGTGATTATCATTTAAATATAGTTGTTTATCTTTGTTAATAGGCAATTTACCAAGCACAGACAACTAAATTACGAAAATTACACGAATATAGAAGCAGCTAAATTGGTAGTCGAAGAAGATGTTTCGTCTGGTTATCAAAGTTCATACGAACAGAATTACAACCTCGATGATTACGTCTACAGAAAACAAGAAAATCCAGCTGTCGGAACTGGATGGACCAAAGATCAACGTTCCGAAACTACGGACGGTAGCAGTAATAATTGGGATTCGTCTGCACATGAAAACGGGAACAACAGACAGTCAGTTCGACCACCGCCAAGTGCTCTGAGTAAATATCCCAAATCTGAAATAGAAGTACACAAAGAGTTTAAAATTGATTGGCAAAGAATTGGAATACTGGCGCTAATTAAACTTGGACTGACCAAACTGCAGGCAGTAGGTTTTCTCAAGATGGTATTTTTACTTTTATTTAAATTCAAGTTGTACCTGGTAGCTATTTTTTTCAAATTCGTATTATTCTTAAAGCTCATCAAGTCGTTCAATATAATGTTGATACCCTTCTTTTTTTTCAAATTTTTACCAACATTAATAAATCTTTTTTATTATACGATTGGACAAATATATCGGACACCTCAAATGCAACAAACGCAACAAATGCAGCAACTAATGAAACAAATGGAAAGACTGGGACAATTACCATCAAACGCAGGAATTGTTCCAGTATTCAACCCGGAAACCGACCAAGATTTCGTTTCAGCCATAAATCCAGGAATCGTCCAGAGACCCTCCTCGGTAATTAGTCGACCTGGTGTTTTAAGACCGTCTGGAATGATTACTAGAAATCGTTTTCCCGGTGAAACAATCACAACATTAGTTCCCGGTGGAATTGTACCAACAGGGGGCATATCAGGTGAAACAGTTGTCAACCGTATTCCCAGTGGTAGCTTAATGTTGCCGTCACTTAGACTTAACAGTATAATCAATGGCCAAGAAAGCTCTGCATTGGAATTGTATCATCCTATATTTGGAGTATTCCGAAGAGTGTTAGATTCGGAAAAATGCGTGGAAAGAATAGCTTGCCGAATTGCTGTGGTGGAGAAAACCGGTATGATGCCCTTCTGGATTGATTGGTAAGCACTGAAAATTCATATTGAAAATCATTATAAAAAAAAAATATTAACACATAGTACGATTTCCTTACGAAATCGATTAGTTGAATTTTTAATAAAACTGGGCTATTATATTATGATATACCTATGAACTATTTGTTGTTGTGTATTATTTATTTTTGTTTTAACCATATGTTATAATAATAATTGATATATTTGTCAGGATAATGCACAGAGTGTCAACATTGATTCCTAACGACAAACTAGAAACGTATCTCAAAACTTACAAAGACGTGAATCATACATTTCATACCAATTCAATGACTCCAGACAGTTGGGCAACTTGGTGCTTAGAGCGTTATGAATGTAATGGTGACGATGCTTCGATAAATAATGTGGCCGATACATATCAACCATTTTAATTATACGTATTGAATAAATAAATAATTATGTAGGTAGGCATTGTAAAAATAAAAATATGTAATGTTAGTTTTACGAAAATCTAAAATTTATGATAATTAAATTAGATATTTAAAAGTAATATATGATATAATATGTAAGATGTCAACTGTAACATAAACTTGTAATTTTTTTTTTTAACTGTGATTTTTCATTGCTGTTAAAGATAACTCAATGCTGAATATATTTTAATTAAAAATGTAATGCTACAATTTTAATTTATAAAAACACACAGTTAATAAAATAACAACATAATGTATGCCAAATTTTTTCCATAACATAGATTTTCAAATATATTTTGCTTTTAAATTTGTAGTCTTAATATCAATCCTAAATCTTCGTATGTTTTAGCTACTTATTTACAGTATTTTCAAACATTATTCAGCAGATAATATTTTATAGTATTACATAGGTGATAACTACTTGATTATATTTTGCGCCACTGCGCCAGTAATACAATGGATTTTATAATATTGTGCGACATAAAAAAATAATAGTATTTAATTTTCGATAAAATTATATTATGTGATTTTCGTCACAATCGGCGAATGTGGTCAATATAACTTTTCGTCAGAGTTTTTGTGTAATTATTTATTTTTATTATTTTGTGCCAATAGATGGAATTCAAAAAGTAATAATAATTATAGTAAAAAATTATACAAAAAATAAATAAATAAAAAAAATGACATAAACAGACCGAACATTTTTCTAACTGATTAAAAATGTATAAGTTATTTTTAATCTAAAATTTCGTGTTATTATCATCCACGTTAGTTTTAGTTGTCTCTATGCTCAGAGTGCACTGACTATGGACGTTCGCATTTTTACGTCCACGGATCGTCAATTGATTAATAGTCATTTGTGCAATGCACAAAATCAACGCAATTATGGGTAGTATCTTAAAAGTAGCTAGACTCCCCAAGTGTTTGAACATGTATCCGCCAACGATGCTTCCAATTGGTGTTCCTAAAACAAAAATATTATAATATTAACATCACAATACCACGCCATCTTTAAATGGCAAACCTATTCCACATATGGCTGTTCCGACGATTCCCTGGAGCGTTCCTTCGGACCCAGTGGGAGCTAAAATAGCCGCATACGAAATAGCAGTTGAGTACGACAGTCCGAACGTGAAGCCATTGATCACTTCGATAGGCAAAGCCCATACGGGGTTTCTGATAGTAGAATACAGGAAAAAATCCACGGAAAACAAGAAAAATGACAAGGAAAACACGGTCTTATGGTCCATATATCTTAGTATAATACCTGTATAATAATTACAACTGGCTTAAGTAATGTAAAATTATTTCGAACAAACTTCACGTCGTACTGGATAAAAAGAAAGACAGTACTTCTCCGCTAACACACCTCATTATCACGGACATTCCTTGGAGGGTTTTCATCCAAGATTTTTTTTCGGGATGAAATATAGTCGACAAATCTTCTAGATACCTATATTTATTTATATATTATAGTAGTTATAAATGAGCTATTTTAGTTTAAATTAAATATTACATATGATTGTTACTATGGCCTTGGCCAAAAAACATGTTTAACTCAAAAAAGTTTCGGATTGAATTTTTTTTATCTAGTTGGTGCATTCCGGAAGTTATTTTTTAAAATTCCTTTTACACGGTTTTTGTTCAATGTAAATCAATAAAATAATAATAACAATAAATACCAGTTCTGTACGAAATGTGTGGTACTTAGAAATTTAAAATTTCAAGCATGGGCAAGAGTCGAACAACATGGCGAAAAAGGAGTTTTAAATTTCAGTTTCAATTCGTGTAAAGTGAAAAGTGAAAAATAAAAACAGCATTTTATTGAAAAGGTTAGAAAAAAAACCAATGATTGTTTTACTATAGAAATGTTAAAATACCTACTCAATGTTTGTAACGCAGAAATAATGTCACGAGAACCATGTTTAAAATATTCCATTATTATTCTAAATGTATTATTATATTATTCGACGGTGCCGTTGTATAGTAAACCTAATAAATTATAGTCACTACGTACCGTTCGACCAGCGAATGCCACGAAATTAAGAGTACATTGTTTTTAACGAATAAACTGTAGCCAATTTTTCAGCAAAGAAGTTGTTTTTGTTTTTTTGTATAAGTAAAAGAAAATATAATTATATGTATAGGCAGGTATAATAATGAATGTATTTGCATTATTTGAGTAAAGCTTGGCATCTAGTTATAATATTACCACGTATAATTTTATATTTTATTTATTGCTCACCAAAACACAAAGTGCGTTATAAACGCCATTAAAAATCCAAACAAAACTGCCCAAAGTAAAAACGTTCTAACTTTCAATTTGGTGAGAATTTTTGTCAAATCAGAAGCTACATATTTGATACTACTATTTTGTATGACCTGTTGAAAAACAAAATATTATAACGTTTCATAAATAAATTCTTTTATACTTAGCTATAAGGTGCCATCTAAGTCTTTTGATGAGCCTTTATGAATTGTATATAATAGTTTTCATACTTGGGCGGTTCAAACATATTGTTTTAAATCGCTTAATTAATCACATACAATTTTAACGAAAACGATGTACCAGTTTTTTTTTAATTATTCAGAAAAAAGTGCGGTTAATTTTTTTTTTTTAATTTCACTTTGTGCGCAAATTAATTTTTCATCCAATATTTGATGTACAAGTATATGTACTTTATTATGACATAAAAATATTATTGATCAAACAAACAGTTAAAATACTTGAAAATTGAAAAAAAAAAAATTTTGATAAAATTGTACATACCTCAATATTCGATACGATAATTATATCGCAAAAAAAACACACTAATGAAATGGTAAAAGCGGGAGTATAGTTTTTGTACTCTTGTCCTTTACTGTACCAATCTACACAAGCACCGGAAATAATCGCAAAAATACCGAATCCGAGAGATCCCCACAATCTTTGTTTTCCATACAGATATTTGTTTACACCTTCGTAAAAAAAACAAAAACAAAACAAAACAATTTTTTGGTAAATTAGCCTCCTCTAGCCCTCCCCCCTATTTTCATTCATGCTACTCAATCGGCTTTCATAAAACATAAGGTGAATTATTTATTTACCTAACAAACTCGTGCATATTGTTTCCTCCATAACGTTCTTTATCGTATCGCACATGGCCATCAAAATGATAGCAGCGAAAAATAACCAAAACAGCGGTGACTTGACCACGTCCAAATCGTTTATTTCTGCTTTCGACGTAGTGCCAGGTATTATCGACAGTAACCATATTGATATAAATATTATTATTGTGCTCGAAATAAACGCCGATCGTCTACATTTGAATTTGTCTGTGATGACACCGATAACTGGCCTGATGAACAATCCCGGAATCGGTTGCACCATAAAGATCAAACCGACAATCACGGCCGAATATCCCCTTTGCTTTGCTATCGTTGCCATAAACGGCGAAAACGGTGCATAACCTGAATTGAAAGTAATAAATTGTTTTTTAAAAAAAAAAAAATTGTTTTGAAGGTTAAAACTCAGAAAAATTTTGAAAAATATACTTTAACTAGACAATTATTATAATTTTTCATTTTACTTTTGTTCGCAAGGTCTTTGAACCTAGCAGATCTTTTACGCATTATATACTTTGTTTAAAAATTTATATATTATAAAATATAATTTTAACATAAGTTTTATAAAAATTGTTCTATAGATCCACTAAATACCACTAGTAGAATACTTCACTAATGAATTAGTATGGTGGTGATAATGACAAAACATTTTAGTTATTTCAGTAGATTGTAATCTGTATTTTTGGTTTAAATTCACAAATTATTACTTTTAACTAATTTTAATAAACTTATAATAATACGAGGGAACTTTTAGCTAACAAACAAGAAATGCTTTTTATATTATTCTATCTCTTGTTTCTAGAAATTGAATTGAAAATTGAAACTTTATTGCAGACAAAATTAGAAATTATATTTCCCTCCGAATTTTAATCATCGTTGTCTTTAAAAAAAATTAGTTTTATAGATACTGAAAGTTGACTATTTATTTATCCAGTTTTTACTTTGAATCGACTTTCAAATGCAATAGTAATAGCTTTCAAATTCAATTTATCCACATATATATATTATTTTAGTTTACCGCATAAACAAAAATCTAACCAGATTTAAAAAAAAAAAAAACTATGTATATAAATAAAGGTGATAGTATAAACTATCTAACTAGGCATATTTTTTTTCCGTGGAAATTATCAGGTATGTTTAATTTTATTTTATGTGTAGTTTAAGGAACCTGCGCACATAATGGTATTAAGTGAAAATAATTATATATCCTTACCACCGATTCCTATAAAATAATGCATTTTCATCAGTAAAAGTTTCTTGTTGATTTCTAGAATAGTCATGATTAGGTAACAATACTGCCATATGATCGTTTTGATTTTATAAAATTATTTACCACTTAATGTACGTTAGACATTAGATATTAACTAACATTAGATACCTAATAAAACACAAAATAAAACGATCGTCTTGAACACGAATTGATAACATCATAGTTCAATATCATTCGATTTTTAACATTTCAACAAAATATAAACATTTCACCATATTTTATTTAGATATGCGTTTATGTGTACGTACACGACGGCACTGTCAAACGTGTAGTTGAGTAAATATAAAAACGGGGGGAACCGGGGAGGACAACCACACACGAGCTATTTTATTTACATAATCCATGCGTTTCATGTTTACAGAATGTACCTATTTATTTCACATTTATCTTCTAATTGACCTTAAAATTGTACACAATTTACAACAATTTACAGAAAATGTTTTTCTTTTTGCTAATTATTTTTAGTGTTCAATTCGACCCGCTCGGAATTTTGTACTAGTCTCTATTAAGGATAATAATGAATTTGAAAAAAATACAGCAGCACTTTATCATTTTACATCATTCTTATGAATAACTAGCTATCCCGACGTTGCCCGTGTCAATTTTTTATTATTTTTACTTTTATTCCAGTTATGCTTTGCCTGTATCAGTATATTGAACAAAAATATAGGTGGACAATGAGTGTTACCCGCACAGCACAAGGATTAAATTATATATCCATTATAATAACGCTAAAATTATGATAACATAATTGTACTGTAGTGTTTTACTGACCCAAAAAACTTCAACCTCAAAACTAATGTATATTTTCCAAGAATAGGCATTTAAAGGCATGTAAGGTAATACAAGAATGTTGAATAATTTGTTAACATAACTTGAAAATTTCGAATAAAGAATGTAGACATAGGTACCTGTTAAAAAAAACGGTTATCTTTCATATTTATATTTATAAATTAAAAATTGAAAAAAGATATACTGAATGTGTGTTACTTTATGAACCAACAAATATTAACAATTTATTACGTTTTATGATAATACCGTTTGACTATGAGCGTATAATTTGTACTGTTGGTATTATTTTATACTCTCATCTAAAATTGCTTTCTGGTAATATTGATATGCTGTATGCCGTCTAATAGTGAAAGTTCACAGTGCATTAAATAGAGATATTGTCGATAACTCCTTATCTAACTCCTCTTTAGTTTAGTAATTTTAATACGAAAAGTTTACGTTAGGGTTTCTAATTTTAGCCATCCTAACGGGTAATAAAATATATTTAATAATTTCAAACTACATACGCTCATGAATACACTATAAATTCTAATAAAAATCATATTGAACGCGCACACAATAATATTTCTTATACTATCGAAGTTTTCGTTGGTGATGCAAGTTTATTATTTTATTTATTTATTCGTATGACATGCATAACACAGTACAACAACATTAACGAGAGTATAGATAAATTGGATTAAAGTAAATAAAATAAAAATAAAAATAAGTAAGAACAAAATATAAATAAAAATATAAATGGAATAACAATACGTAATGGGGATTTTTCTTCACAAATCAATGTCCAATTTCTCCAACCAGGCCACCGCCTCCGGAGTCACTGTAATGAAGTCTTTCGGGTCTTCATCGTACTTCCTTAACGGGCATTCTTCGATTATGTGGCAGTTTATTATTAAAATTTAGAAACACTTAATTTTAAACGAAAATCATGTTATTTTTCTATCGAGGTTTCGGTCTAACAATCGCGAAATATTACGAAAACGAGATAAATACAAACATAATATTAATATTATAACTGTAGATAAAACGGACATTATTTGTCATGAATAATGTCCGTAATACGAATTATTAAACAGCATATTATAATAAAATATTTACCCTTTGTAATTTGTTTAACGGTCCAAAATTACTGTTCATTAGCAATGGTAAAATTATACAAACAATTCAATATTATACAAGAGGTTATAAAAAAAAAAAAAAAAACATATTCTGTAGATTTGTCTCCACGGTGTAGCTAATGTCGTCCATATTCATCGCTGATGAATCAGTATTTCATAAAAAGTCACGAGTACCTAACGAAAACGACTTACTTATTTTGTGATTTGTACCTATACTTCGAAGTAAGAAAACCGTACAAAAATAATCACGGCGAGAATATACTCGTGCAGATTGTCGTTTCCGTCAACAAGATCGATAATAATGGGTATTACATTTTTGTTCAAATAGGTTTTTATTCTTCTTCTTCTGCTTCTTCGCTTTCATCCTAACTATATGAGGTCGGTCTGGTATTATTATTTTAAAATTAAAAAATAAAAAGAACTATAGAAAAAAAAAAAAAAATAGGTATATCGGGAAATACGATAAAAAATAATGAAAATGTATTTTACAAAACAATAACATTATTAGTATCGAAATTAATTTATAATATATGACATAACGATACTATATTTAGTTTTTCATTGGCGCGTAGGGATTTAATAGGTAGGCACGAAACGTATACGTATTGGAGTTCAATGAGCCGTCACTAAACACATTAAACACCCGTAAATAATATAATGTATAGATATATTATGCGTAGCCGTTCAATTTCTTGTTTTGGAATTCTACTTAAACGTTAGACTAACCGTAACAAATAAAATCGTTCGACCAAAACTTTGTACGGATAGGTACGACGAAATCGTTTAACATAATAATATAATAAAACAATATCTAAGTAAAAATGTATGTTTTTAAATTTGTACTATTGCCAAATCTAAACGCTCGCTGATTATAAAGTTAGAATAACTAGTAACTTTTGTTAGTAACTTTAAACTTGATAAAATCAGTTGGTTTCTGTTTTCTGATTAACTTCGAAAGCGTTGTTAGTGGAAACCTAAAATACTCAAGTTTAAAAATAAAATGTAGGGAACTAGTTATTTTTCAGTTTTCATTACAGAAGGGGTATGTTCTTCATTCACGATATGTAAGTATTAAATATTATATTATGCTGTGATAATAATTAAATAATGTATTCATTATTTGGTTACCAATGAAAGGTAATAATGAAAACACTCGGTAAGGTCAGGTAAGAAAATACATTACAAAAAATAATATTCGGTTGAATTTTTAAATTAATCAGTTTTTTAGTTTTTGGTAGTAAAAAAAATGTTAAATGTGTTTATTAGGTTTACCTGTATGTGAAATCCGACTCAAACAAGTCGGACATTTTATACATTTAAAAAATCAACTTCCAATCTAATGTTTTTGTTTTTTTGAAAACTATACTTAAATATCATTAAGTTCAAACTTTTGAGTGACTTGTCCAGCATAAAGCCCCGAATCGTGTTTCTAAGTTGTAACCATCATATTTACTAGAATGTTTCGTTTGAACGCCGATTAATTTCCTGTATAGGTACTGATATTTATTACATTTCCATAATCGCATTTGTTAAGGAATAACATGTTTAACCTATTTGCATTAAAATGTAAGGTTCTTTAGCCGTATATTTTAGAAGGTATCATAATATCAATAAATGAAGACTACTGTTAAACTTTGATTTACTACTATTGAAAATATTTATTTAAAATTATGCGAGATTCATTTATATAATTATTAACACCAAATGAATGGGGAGGGCAGTAAAAAAATGCCATAGTTAAAAAACACAAATCATCATACCGTAGGTATACTTTACATTGATTTAGTACCAAGCTTACTCTAGTAATGTTTTTTCTTTTCGTATATTTTGAAGTACCTACTCCATTTTTTTTTTAATATCCATAATAAACAAATATAAATCATTAGTGTAAGTTCAAACTCTGGTACTGACAAAAAATAAAATAATAATAATAAACATTGTACTGTAACTAACTTTTTGTTTAAATTAGACAACATTAAACAATATAAATCAAATAACAAATTTTATACAGATTTCAAAAATACTATTGCTCTTATTACGAATATTTGTTATCGTCATAGTTATAATTTAAGGAAAAATAATTAAAAGCTTAAAAAAGACGAACATATTTCGCATGTTGGGTGGACTACTGTTGTAAGTGAATAGTCGGGAAGGTAGGATAAAGAGAGTAATTTAATTTATATTTATGAAAACCAATTTGAATATCATATTTGAAATTAAAGTTAAAATTTCATTTCAGAAAAGGTATTATACTTGAAAATTGGAGCAAGATTTCTGATAGAAAGGTTATTCAAAGACAAAAAAAAATAATAATAAATAAATATATATCATTGTAAAACCAATACATTACTCACTACGCTAGGAATCTAAAATCTGGTCAAAAATCAACAGTTATAAACACAAATAATACTAGATAATATTAAACTTTATTTCATACTATTATTTTAATTTCTCTGTTATCAAAATCAAAGGCTTCCAGCGTTTGCTTACCATACTACAATTTACCTATAGTCTGTTTGTGATATAGGGTTAGAAATATAAACTTGTATTATACTACGGGGTATTTCACTGAAGTTACGATTCGCATAGTAGCTAGAACTTAGAAATAACTTTATGTTTATAATAAACACCATGATAACCGTGAGAGAGGGTACAAATAAACCCCAAAGGGCAGAAACATAAACATATAGGTACTCCAATGATTAAACTGACTAATAAAAATAAAAATTCGGGTATACTTTGGTACACCATTTTTTAAACATTTTTTGATAAAATTAAATCGAAAATTGTATCAACTATAGAGATGGGCTAATCCCTAAACTAACTACACTCCAACTATTTGGAATAGGTCAATAAATATATAAAATATTCTTAGATAGGTTTGTATAACCACTAAGGTGGCTGCTAATATAACAGATGTTGTACAACACGTACGCACACACACACATACATACATACATACATACATACATACATACATATATATATTTAACTATGCTACTGTGACTTTTATATAATCTTGCTACGACAAACAAAAATAGTCCCTGATTCCATAATATTCTAAAACTTTTGTACTTTTAAAATGAATAATTTAAAAAAAAAAAATCTTGAAACTAATTATTTTTTTATTTTATTTTATTTTTAACATTTTCGTAAAAGCTGCAATAACAAACCATATTAAAATTTCCTAATGATATTATCTACTTCAATACGATTTTTTGTTTCAACCGTATTATTAGTAGTCCCCCGAAGCAATTGTCGATTAATGATTGTTTGCAGAATACAAGCGATCAACGGAATAGCGGGTAACAGTTTGACGGACGCTATACTTCCCATATTCTTGAAAAGATAACCGTGAAAGATACTCCCGATAGGTGATCCTGAAACGAATATATATATACATTTAAATATATTGCAATTGCCGTGTGAAATTGTTATCATTCATTATTGGATACCAATTCCGTCTATGGCCATCCCCGCGATTCCCTGGAGCGATCCTTCGGCCCCGACGGGAGACAGCATAGCGGCATACGAAATAGCAGTAGAGTACGATAGTCCCCACGTGAAGCCGTTAATCACTTCGATGGGCAGAGCCCATACGGGATTCCTGATGACGGAATACAGGAAAAAATCCACGAAAAACAAGAAAAACGTTAAGGAGAACACGTTCGTATGGTCCAAATGCCTCAATATAACACCTATATTATACGAGGAACACCGGTATCGGTTGAAATCGGTTTTACATTATTGTATTTCAAATAAACTTATTATCACTTACTGGATAAAAATAAAGACAGGACTTCGCCGCTTACGCATCGCATAATTACCGATAGACCTTGGAGAGTTTTCATCCACGAATTCGTTTCCGGGTGATACAGTGACGATAAATCTTCGAGGTACCTGTTTCATTTATAGGTTTTAAACTAATTACTCTATAAACGTTTTACCGAATTATTTTCGTCGAATATTTAAATTTTTATTAAAATATCATTAATAATTAGTACTAACTTTCATGATCTAAAACGATAATTATAAATATTTTAGTATAATATAATATCAATAATTACGAAATATTCATTATTTTATTAATTTTGAGTTAAACTTTTTAGCGTTAATTTTATATTATAAAGACTTCATTAACCATGCCTTAATGAAAAACAAAATTATTGTGGCTGAAAAAAAATGGAGAATAATTCGCAACCAATTTATTCGAATTTCAATGAAAAAAACGGTTTTATCGTTTTACATTATTGAAAGGACCTGCAGTGAGAATTATTTAGCGTTTAACTAACAATTTTATAATTTTTTACACAAAATTAAATGTCACGGACCATATGAAATCGGTCGTTGTTCTAAGCTTATCGGTATAATAATATTTTCCAGTACTGCATGCTAAATTTCAGTATTTTTACTAAAGTATCGATCGAGCACAATATATGTCAAATTAGGATTTACCATTTTATTTGAAACTGAAGTAAATTCGTATAATATTTTGACTTTGTATAGATGCTCACCAAAATACAAAGTTCCATATGAATGACATAAAAAATCCAAACATCACGGCCCATAGCAGAAACGCTTTGACTGTAGTTTTAGTAAAAATTTTTCTCAAATCGGAAATTACGATTTTGATATTACTGTCTTGTACGACCTATGGAAAAACAAAATAATACATATACCTAAGATCTTTAATAATAAACACGTAATAACTATCAGAATTCATGGTATATATTGACTTTAATTTTGGAATTTATATGAAGTATATTTAAATTAACAAAATCAAATTAATTTTTAAATTGGAAGACTTAAAGCTCATTCATGTACAAATTTATTTATTTTAAACAATAAAATAATGAGCATAAATTTAAATCCTTCATATTCAAATAACACTAAATTCATTTTCCCATATTTTATGTAATGTAGATATTTTTAACTTTATCGATAAGAGTTTATAATTTCACATCATCGGTATACTATTATTTTCAGTAGCAATACTGAATTAGTTAGTCTAATTACATACTTAAAAGTATTGAAACAAAAGCAATTTAAAAATTTAATCAAACAAATAATAATAATAATAATAATAATTTGACGAAACAAATAAATAACTATAAATTTCAATTTGAAAAAAAGAGCTGATACTGGGGATAGGAGCGGCCACTAATGCAGGTGAGAAGTTGGGAAGGTAGGATACATAAGATTATTTAATTTATATCTGTAAGCAACGATAAACCATTGCTTGACGAAAGACGATTCCGAGAGCAGTTCGGTAATACAAAATTTGAAGAGCCGTTATTTTTTGTTTGCGATTTTTGTTTGAATTTGATCCGATGATTTTTGAAATTTTACCACATCTAGGTAAATCCAATATAAGTATTATTTCCAAAACTAGAAGAATGAAGAAAGAAAAAAAAACATTTTAGTAAAACCAATAGCTCCTTAGCTACACTCAGAATCGAAAATGTGGGTTAATCATTTTTATTTTTGTAAATTGAAAACTTAATTGATGAAAAAAATAAACGAGCACATAAATAATATAAATTACAAAAAGGATTTATAATTATGAGCCGTTGTTTTTTTTTGGTCAAAATATGTTCTGTGTACTTAATAAAACAATATGATTTGTATATTCAAAATAAGTAATTAATTTGAATTCATATATTCTGTAATAAATACAAATTTGTACAACGATTAAAAAAAATTCGTGTATGGTTTTTAATATAACCGCATATTTTGAATCACATGTTATTAATTATATAATATCTAATTTAAAGACAATATATTTTTAAATCTGTCAAAATGTTTACATTTGTGTGAAAATCAATTTGATAATCCTAGTATAATATATTTGTCTGTAATTTAATTTATTTAGCGATAAATGAAAAGAAAAAAAATCAGAATTATATTAAGTTAGTACATATAGTTAACTTTATTTTAACACTGATATAGATCAATACAATTTGAATTCGATATGTGGTGTTTAGTTATTAGAATGATATCTTGATAAATTCGTATATACTCACCTCGATGTTCGATACGATAATTATGTCGCAAAAAAAACACACCAACGAAATGGCAAAAGCGGGAGTATAGTTTTTGTATTCTTGTCCTTTGCTAAACCAATCTACGCACGCACCGGAAACGATCGCAAAAATACCAAATCCGAGAGATCCCCATAATCTTTGTTTTCCATATAGATATTTGTTTACACCTTATTGAAAAGTTAAAAAAAAAAACAAATACCAACAGTAAACAAACCCGTGTGCCTTTAATAACATTATTTGTGTGTTCAATACAGATAATATTATTATAAAACAAAAAATCTTGAAACGAGTAATTGCAAATTATAATAATTATTATTATTCCAAAATTTTAGGTAAGCAATAGCAATAATAATGATTACAGTTAATAATTATGATATTATTGTTTAAAATTCGTGTAATATATAACTTAATAACCGTGTTTGAGTCTTAAATATTTTTATTATACGTGAAATTATTATTTTGTTTAAGTAATTATTGTTTGTCCCTTGTGTCAGTATAGTCCGTGACGGGTTACCTTGGCATCTTAGCATAATAAAAGAATACGTATATTTTTTTCTGAAGTGACGAAATCAAAGCCACCATCAACATAATTATACTTAATTACTTACTCGGAGTAACACATTAGATCTAAGACGCATTATGATTTATTTGATTTTATTCGAATGGAAATATTCTATAATTCAGTTTTGCAATCATTAAAACTCGTTCTCGAATAATTGTATTTTGAAATTTTTTTCAATTTTGTAGTATCTTCACTTTATTGTAGTTGTAATAAAAATATAAATTGTACAAGTAATATTGGTTACTTTAATGATTTATCGTCTTAGGTTCATCCCTTCAACTGTTTAATAAATGTTTGTATATATTTTTAAACACCTATACAAAATTATCAATTCTCGATAAGAAATACTTTATTTCAGAAAGTATTAACTTGTTTTGGACAATTTATGAAAGAAGATGCTTAAAAGTGGAATATCAAAATTAAATGAAATTCAACGGAAACTCAAACTAAAACTTCATTCATTTATGGAATTTAATATGGATTTATATTTGGAAATCAAAAATGGGTAGTGGTTTCACCCTTCTGAAATTAATAGTGGATAAAAATAATGATAATTTAACATATTAGAACTGATTGTTTTTTAGATTGATCAAAAAAAAATGAATACTTTTTCCCGAAATAATACTCATGTGTTGTCGAGGATCACCCGCAATATGTGCACAGTTAGGTTATTCGATTAATATTCGAAATGTACTTTTAAAACGTACAATTATAACAACTTTTTCAGAAAATTCGTCTTAAAATGTTAAAATTATAATATAGGTGTAATATATAAAACTGTTAATTTTTCGATAAATTTCAATATTTATTACCACGTACTTAGAGGTTTTAAAAAGCTGTGAATGCTATTAATGAGTACTAAAACATTTTCACGTTAGTCAGTGACTCTGTGGTTTTTAGTTATCCCGACAAATATCATTCTATAAAACATTTTAATTATTATACAAGTACATCATTATTTTATTTACCCAATAAAGTCGTGCAGATCGTTTCTTCCATAACATTTTTAATCGTGTCAAAAATGGACATTGTAAGAATCGCGCCGAAGAATAACCAAAACAACGGTGACCTGATCACGTCGTAATCGTCCATTTCTCCTTTTGACGTCGTACCCGGTATTATCGAAAACAACCATACTAGCGTGAATATAATTAACGAACTTAAAATGAACGCCACCCGACGACATTTGTATTTATCTGTGATGACGCCTATAACCGGCCGGATAAACAATCCTGGGATTGGTTGTACCATAAAAATGAAACCGACAATCACAGCTGAATAGCCCCTTTGCTTGGCTATTGTCGCCATGAACGGAGAAAACGGCGCGTACCCTAAATTATAAATAAAATGCAATCAAATAAACAAACAATACCAAAACCATCCTCCCAATGTAACGACTTAACCGACTAGATAAAATTCACAACCAGAAACAATCTCTGATGATGATGTTGAGCCAGTCGAAAACTTGTTTACAGACACAAAAAAATATTGGCATATCATAATAAAATAAATGCATTTTTCGCTTCGCTTAGAATCTAAAACGAAAAAACTCGACCGATTAAATTAGCTTTATAAGTAAGTATACTCGGGATTTGTTGCATTTGAAAATCACAAGAATCGCTTAAAAATCAAAAAAGCAACAGAAAATTACATTAAAAGTATTTAAAAAGAAAGCAAAAATGCTAGAAATGTAAAAAGTCCCACCTTCTGACGAATCTTTTTTATTAAATACAATTTTAAAAAACTGTCTTAGGATAATGGAGACGGGTACAGCCACTGTTATAGCTAATGTACACCTGTAAATAACGATAAACCATTTCTAACGAAAAAACCATTCTGAGCGGAGTTTATTTCATAGTGATGCTTTATCAACAATATATATTATGGTAAAATAATTAAATAGGTTCTATATATTTTCTTTAATAATATTTATTTAATGTACCGATTTTCCCGTTTTCTCCAGTTTCCCCATGATTTTTCCCGGTTATTTAATAAAACGCTTAGAAAATCGAAAAATGATTTTCTTAAAGTACCTCCCTACACTGATTTTCTTTCATAAAAGGTGCTACAAATCGGAGCAAGATCTCTGGTAGAAAAGTTGTCCACAGAAAAGAAAACTACAAAAATTCAAAGTAATTTTTGTTATAATATGTACAATTTTATGAAAAAATTCCTTCTAGGTATCATTTTTGTAATGTTAGAAAATTTAATTTAACAAGTTAACAGTCATTAGAGGATTTTAATCTCTTCAACCATTATTGCTTTTTTAAATATTTTGAAGTGCTTTCTTATAGCATTTTGACGTTTTAAGGGCTTTTATTTATAAATTTTAAGTGCCAAATAAATCAGAAAGTGTCAAAATATTTCGAAAATTTATCCGTGTTTTGAAAATACTAAATTTATAATGCTTTGAAAATTATCTCCTCAACACAATAATAAGATTCTATAAAAATATGTAGATTGCAATAAGTATTCTGGTTGAAAACTCGTTTGCAGTCCCTCATAAACTAAAATATTTCACAAATAGCGCAGTAAAATCAATTCAACAATACCTTACTCACATTTCTCAAAATCTCTAAACAATTACTTAATACCCAATCCAAAATAAAGAAATAAAAAATACTTCAAGTGCTATATTTTTCGTATACGGTAATATATTTAGGTATACTTACCGCCGATCCCTATAAAATAATGCAGTTTCATCAGTAGCAGTTTTCTGTTAATCTGAATGATAGTCATGACTTGTTATTATTGTAAAAATATTTAATAATTATGATCACTTTAACGGTTTAGGAAATAAAGAAATATAGAAGTCGATTTTTTATTATTATTATTAATAAAACAACAGTTGTCCGTCCTACACTTTTCTACAGATAACATCGTATTCGTTGTTTAATAGTCTGACTAAAAACATTAAACGAGTATACAATCATTTTACCATATTTTAGATACGTTTACGTAGGCACGCATATAATATGTGATGATCATACTTCTACGCGAGTATGCGCAGTTTAGTAAAAAAAATATACGGAACAAAAAACTGAATATCGTATTATTTACATAGACCGTAATTTTGTATACTTGCGCACAATACGTTTGTTTTAAAAAATCTGTCCTATTGAAAGTACCTATATACAAACCTCTTATTACAATATTTTATATATATATAACAATGAATATAGTTTTAAGGTTAGGTTTTTCTATATTTTTTTTTCAAATATCTAGAGATTTAAATTCTATAATTATCTGAAGATGTCAAAAGTATTCCAAATTAAATCCATTATCGTCTCGTATATTATTTCCCATTATCATACAACGTTAACTGGTTCTAAAAACATCAATTTGAATAAAATATTTTTTATTTGGTTTTCATAATTTAATTTTAGGTTAAAATCAAATGAGCTGTAGTATATTTTGTTTCAGAACAAAAATCAAAGCAAAATCAAAAGTTATACTTTGTACATAATATATACAAATGTAAGTAGGTTACTTAGGTACTTAGAAAAATAATTGTGTATTATTTATTTTTTATTTTTTAGTTTAAATATACAATCTACACAAATTATATTAAAAATAACGTCATTACAATACATAAATACTATATAATTTACAGTTTGAAAAAATTTTAAGAGTAAATTATTATGAACGAAATTTCTCTATTGGTATTTGAATACGACTTCCCTGTGAAAAAAAACAAATTGTATTCGTATACCTATAGTTTTTTCTTCCATAAATTCGATTTAAAAATGTAAATTTTCAAAAATACTTTCATACGCACACGTCTTGATTGTGTGTACCGTAAATTCTAAAGTGTACGTTCGGAAGTTTCTCCGACGGATCTATAATATTGCCGTTATATTTTTCCGACTTTCCGTGCAATGTAACTATAGTTATTGGATCTGACGTACGTTCGCTGTCAAATTTTTTCTTATTTGTTTTCTTAGACTCCATGTATTTTTTGTCCATTTCTCTGTTAATTAAGTTTACTATTAATTGCATTGTCAAATAAAATATATTATTAAAAAAAAAAATTGAATATTATTGTAGTAGGTCACCTGTAACGCTTTAATGATAATTTATCGTCGACGTTTGAGTGCTTTGGAGCAATAGTTTCAATAACCACTCGTTCACATTCGTCATTATCGTGATTTTCGTTCGTTTCTTTCTCTAAATTATTGTCGGATTTCTAAATACAAAATTATGATTTAAAAACGATAGGAATGTACTAATAAAAGTAAACGCACGTAGGTATATTTTGTTTTCTAAATTAAATATTGACTTTGTAAAATATTATCAATATCAAATTGTTGATACACTGACATTTTTCTAAATTAATAATTGGTTTTATTTTCAATCCACTTAAAAATAAATCGAACCAAAAAACCCGAACATACTTCTTACGCCACTGCAGGAAGTCACGAAATTGTAAGATATAATGATAATTTAGTACACATACTAAAGTTTGAAAGCGATGATAAATCATTGTAACCATGTTGACCATTCTGAACAGAGCTCGGTGAATTAGTAGTATAGTATTAATCATAGTTTCTTCTCTATGGATTCTATATATTATAGCCAAAATCAAAAAAAAAAAAACCAATGTAACGTCATTTAATTTCGGTTTTTTTAACTTTTAAGAAAAAACTACTGAGAATCTGGGAAAATTGTTTTAATAAAGTACCATCAGTCAAAAAATGTGCACCTTTTAAGGTATGATGTAAACAATTTGAAGCATTTTTACTAAGCAAAAGAGTGTTTTCCGAACAAAAAAAACACTTATCTCAGTAAAATTATAACTTTTACGCTACACTTATAATTAAATATAATGTTTAGGTAAAATACAAAATAATGTTACGAAAAATGATTGTATCTAAAAATGAAATTTAAAAAAAAATCAGTGAAAAACTCGTACATTTCAAGTAATATACGTCGAAATTATTGTATAAAAATTATGAATTAAAAAAAATTATACACACCATTGGAGTGTTATAGGTACCTACTCTAGTGTTAGTCTTTTAACGATTGTAAGTCATTATTTTTATTTATACGATATTTTAATATTTCGTATAAGGTTTTGTATTTAGTTTTGTTTTATAATAAATATTCAACACCTACAACAAATAAGATCTTACCTTCCCTACGATTTTTGCGTCTCCGTCCGCACTACTCTCTGAATATTTTTTTATCACGTCATAATTATTTGGATTGCAGTCAAATTGTACAACGTTTTTCTTTTCATTTTTCCATTTCATTATGGCCTCCTTCTGTCTGGTTTTGAGCTCTTCAAATTTCACGAACCAGTTTTCGTGTTCACGGGCTGCGTCCTCAGTAATATCTGTCTTTTTTATATTATAATCAGTTATTCGAAAATCATAATAACAATTCACAGACTGTATTTTTAAATACACAAATTTAATCTGACTAAAAAGATATGAATTATTTTTTTGGGTTAATCTGAAAATAAGAATACTATATCCAGTGTGCTTACATACAATATGATAATTAATATTGTTGTGAATACAATAGTGTGTATATGAAATAAATACAAATATAGTTTGAGCCACGTTTTATCTTTGTTTTCAATGTTTTATTTAATTTCCAGACAGTTAAATTACAACGACCGATTAAAATCAAAATATACAAATGAGTAATTACTACATAATATGTACAACCTTGTTGTTTTACCAGTTCGAAAGTTGTATATTTTTAATTAGGTGAAATAATATCGGTGTTATCTATTCCTATTACCTACTATAGTATATGATTATGAAATTTGACACGATTCACGGATGGAGAGTCGTGGATAGATAAAAAAAAAAACAGAAATCTCGAAGATGTTACGATATCATACGTATCTACGTGCAATATTGATAAAACATCTAAAACTACATTTTGAAGTTATTTTCCCAAGCAAATATTACACAACAATTGAATTAACAGTGTATAGATGTTTTTAACGGTGTTCACTACTGTATTTACCTATACAGTTTTGAGTAAAGAAAGGAAGCTTTGTATGTAACGAGGCAAATATTTTAAAAATTACAAAAAGGCTGTATGTTAATATTCACACGGAGAGACAAATATAATAGAAAGCGAGGGGGCTTTAGTGTTGTTATCGTTAATTATTATTATTTTCGGCTTTAGACTACAGTTATCAGTAATTATTTTGAACATGTTATTTTGTATACCTATACATATTTTTTAAAAACCGATATTATTATATTTTTAGAGAAATTCGTTATGAAATTGTTGAAGATAGAATTTTTTTTTTTTTTAATTTATTAGGTATATTTATTCGTAATAAGACAATAATTGTAGACTAAATAGCATCTCGTCCGGCAAACAGTCACTAACTTTCGTTGGGTTTTCTTCACATGTTGGCTTAAAGAAACACATTTATACTATTATATTTTTGATGAAACCATATTGTACAATGTGTCTTGTCTACAAGCTAATACCGAAATAGCCCCCAATAAAGCACCACGAAACCTGCCTTTTAGTATTATTAGTTATTAATATTATAATATATAATATAATATTATTAATAAAACGTAAGTATACACAGAATACAAAGGACGAAGTATACACAATAATAATTTAATATTATTTCCACAAGTTTTTTATGTGAGACTTCGAAACGGCCGAAAACCTTTTGAAAAATCTTGTGATAATCGACATTTTTATTGGCTCGTCCAATGTATTATTTTTAATCGATCAACAATATAATTGATGAACGTTGTTAAATTATATTAGTTAAATATTATCTGCATTAAACTTTACGTGGCATCGCTTGTACAACGTGATCTATGAAATTTACACCGTCCGCGTAATGCTTGGAACGTATCTTCAGAAACGTCTCGTGATCTTTGCTGGTCCAACCTCCAGTAAGACCGTAATTACGTGAACAAAATCCATGAAAATCCGCTATTTCCTAGACGAAACGTGTAACATTGGATTGACTTGATATATCTTTGGTTCCGGGAAAGAACAGCTTAAGTCGATTTTGTAATGTTTTCAATACAACCGAATTATACTTTAAAAATTGCTAAATTATAGCTAAATTACTATTATATGATATATATATATATATATCATATGATCAGATGATCAAACCCTAATGCAAGCGTTTTAAGTGGCTTAAATCATATAATTATATAACTTATACCTTTTTTGCCAAATAAAAGTACAGCATAGTGACTTAAGCTATTTTAATTTTCAGTACTCTATGTGTTTAAATATACGTACACTATTACATCATTTAGACAAAAATATAAAGGGAAACAAATTGTATAAGACAATTATAAAAAAAAAAAGTGCCGAAAATTGACTTAAGCCCTCTTTTCTTGAGATCAAAGATATAATATTGTGTATTTTGTATTTTCACCTTCGAACAGTATGTATTTTTCGAAATGGGAACTCTTTTAACGATTTTCGACTCCTTGTTTTTTTTACCGATAGTGACATTGTGCGACTTGGAACCCTCGTCGTGTAATGTCAATTTTTTCACTCGGTCGATTTCTTCGATCAGAGCGGATTGCTTATGGTTCTCTTCTCGTAACCTTGGACAGAACAACTTATTATATATAGATTTCAATAGAAATATACCGGAACCCCTCAATATAATTATTAATTTATTATACATACGCAATCTAATTCAATTTCACTCACTTTTTCGTACTTCCTTCTTTTAATTTCGTCAACTTTGACTCAAACGTCTTAATGTCCTTTCGAAAATTTTCAAACCCTAAAATACACATTTTCCTGGTATTTATTATAGAAACGAATATTAATTTATATAATATATATTATATTTATTTATGACATTAAAATGTTTATCAATAATTGATAATGATAAGCACTGTATGCATTTAAAGTATATGGATAATGGATGTGTATGCATAGTGGTGTAGGTTAAATCCCTCCAAATTTTGATGAATATTTTAGACGGGAATATATTTCAATTATTTCATAATTCATGGTCAATCTATGATAATATCTGTAGGACTATATTGCCTGAACAACCCTCCATCCACAAAAAAAAATCCGAAATACATCACTATAATTTTAACTTATATCAATTTCAATATTGAAACATTATAATTACACTATTAGTAAAAATACGTTCGACTCCAGTACTTGTTCTGCAGTTGTCAACATGTATCGATCGAAACTTTTGTACATAAAACTATTATTTTTTTTAGATTTTCCAACTGTAACTTGTAGTAAAAGTCAATAATTAAAAAAAAAAAAAAAAACTATCGCAGAAAATACTAAAATCGCGTTTAAGTTTCCAAACATTCGCTTGCTAGTTTGCTTGTAGAACATAATATCACGAAAAAGCTATTATATTGCTATCGAATAAAATGCGCGTGTATAGTGAATATATTATATATGTGTATTATGTATATACCTATGACTAGTCATATTTTACTATATTTACCAACCCGAATACTTATAACTTTAGTCCCAGTTATTAGTACATCATTGCAAAAGTTCTCTGTGTTTTTGTGATCTTTTAATTAGTATACATATTATAACATTGTTATAAATTATTGTGAAACAACCAACATTAAAAATTAAAAAAAAAAAAACAACGCATTTAAAGCTAATTGCAAAGAAGGAAACCGTTTTAAATGTTATTTAGGCGCCAAATAAAAGTCTGGCGATATGAAGTAAACTCAAGTACACTTCAAATTAGTAGATCTCAATTATAACAGACATTTCAGTGTAGGTGCGCATTATCATACGAAGTTCAAGTTTGACTAAGAACAATTTTCCAACACGATAAACTATAGTCCTAAACCAATTAAATTGTACGTATATCATAATTATATAGGTATTTTTAAATATTTCAATATAAAACTGTTTATTTAACTGTTCAATTTTTCTTTTTCTTTTTTTATTAATAATCCTGTAATCAGTTAATTGGAAGAAATTTCACTTTTATATTACAAAAGCAAACGTCTAATCTAATCAAGTTTGGCGTATAGCACATGATGTAATTCACAGATGTGGAAAATTAAATAACTTAATAAATTAAATTAAAATTGGATTATAATGTATCTCGCTGACTTTAAATCTCGACGAAAATACGGTTAAATTATGCTTTTTATCGAATTATCCGTTACTTACCTACTTAAAGTTTACGGTACTTTCATTTTGGTTAAAACAAACTCCTGAAACTCCCGTAAAAAATAGAATTATTAAACAGACGCAAGTATATACGTAAATATTTGTAACAAATAGCATTGGGTGATTTAAATATTTTTTTTTTTAACAATAATACAAAATATTTTCATATAAATTGATCTCAAACACATTGATATTATTAGTAAGATTATAGTTAGGTTTGGTTGTAATACTTTAATAACTAGAGTATGGATTTCAAAGGAATTTGCTATTTATGTCTACTAGTTGGAAAAGACACTGTAACAGCTATGCGAACATAATATGATTTATGTCATGTACAAAATAAATATAAGTGCATAATTTGTATTTTGCTTATTCGGATTCCATATTTTTTTATAATTTGTAATGCTTCAGAAGAGTCACGCGGAAAGAATAAGATCTCTCTGAAATCTTAGTGTACCTATTAGTTATCAAAAATCAAACAACAACCTATTTCATAGGTTTTTTCAGAATATTATTAGGTACGTTTGCTTTATACTAAACTAATTTGCCTATAAATACTCATTTTTGCACGTTTATAGTGTTCTCGAAAAAATAAATGCTATTATAATGTATTAATTTTTTATCGCGCCTAGTAACATGATATTATAACACTATTATTATACATATCTACAGGATTTATAAACTATAATACGTACCTACGGCTTTAATTTTGTTTACGTCGGATGCCGTCTTTTTCAAATATGATAGTTTGTTTTTCATTTCTTGTATAGTACTGGCCAACTGATTCAAATCGGCGTGTCTGCGACGCGTTTAAAAAAATGTATAGATAATAACGAAGTCGTAATGTAATATGCGATCGGAACGTATTTCTATTAGGTACCTACCTATAGATAGATATTTACGTCAAATATTTTATATTCTTACCTGGCTACGTCTAGCTCTTGTTTGTACTTTAACATGTTCCTAGACGTGGGCCATACTTTGGGTTTCAAATGGTTTCTGAGGATCTGCCAATGGGCAGCGTCCACGGCCCGGTCTTCGGACCAAGACATAATAATATTAATTATAATGTTCTTTCCGCTGACCTCAAAACTTTAGAATGCAATATTTTATTGGTAATGAAAAAAAAAAAACAAAACATAAAAAACCGAAAATCGTGCACATTTGTGTATTCTTATACACACATAAAATAAAGAATAAATATTATTTAACTGTCGTTTTACGGAGACGGTATCGTTGTAGACGATTTTTCGTCTATACAACAGAAAGAGCCGCGCGTTTGAAATACAAACACACGAACGCACCACCTGCAGCTGATTTCGGTTGCCGGGTAACATTGGAAACGTCCAAAACAACATAATAATATTCAAACCCGTAAACTAAATATTATTATACTCCCGGCCGACTTCTACACATTAATACCACTTTGTTCGCGGCTGTTATTATTTCCGATACGTATTAACATACGTCTTGTGCATGCATGTATATATCTACAGGGTGCGAGTATATTAACGCGAACCAGCGTTTATCTAAACGAAAATGTCCACAATAAATGTCATTATTCAGTTTGTGTTGAACCGTTTTACAATAATAATTGTATTAGTACAATATTTTTTTCGCCTTCGACTCCGTTCCAACTATTCGAGGTCGGCCTGTCGTATTAGAACAATGTTTTCAAAATTTCACCCTTATTTCGTACATCATAAATAGTAATGACGTGAATGAGTATCCTATGAAGCAGCTGTTTCATGACCGTGTGTGTCACTTTATCATGAGATATGTCAACGAAAATTATAGAAATTACAGGAACATCTAGTGGTAGCATTAGTTACAGCTCCCGACTCATCTGGGGCTTGGATTGAATGAAGTTTTTGTTTATAATTTTTTTGAAACTGGTGCTTCGTAAAAGAAAAATCTTCACACCGCCACCAAATACACATAAAAACATAATAATATGTATCTAGTATGGATTTTCAAATACCGATTCATATTTTTCAACTCCGATTCAAAACGAGAAATATTAAAAGTCACCCTGTATTATTGTATTTTGTGCACGCCACCGTAAATGGTTTTCGTTGTTGACATGGTTTCGTAAGTAGGTAATACGGATAATAATAATATTGTAAAATCTATGTACCGCTTTGTGCCATCATATTATCCAATACTTCATATTGCGAAAACGACAAACAAATTATTATTATGACAAAGCTGTATAATTGTAGACAATTGATTTTTTTATTTTATTTTTGTTTATTATAAGACATACCTACCTGCTATCCTATTAAAATGTGCTAGTATTATAATGTAAAAAATAAAAAAAATGAAACCAAATTTGAAACTTATTTTGCTATTTACAATTAGGTATAAGTATAATCAAGAAGTTATGAATACAAATAAATTACTTCGAAATAATTTAAGAAGTTCGTCAGTTTTAAAAGACGGTCTGTACACAAAGTTTCTTATCAGTTATTAATAATAATAATATTATAGTAGGTATTATCTTCTTTGTATTTGCACATGCTGGTGGCGATACGAGACAGTGATTGATATGCACTTTGACATGCGCTACACGACCAATATTACGGTTTGAACTTTAAATTAAACTTGCCGAGCGAAGTGAAAAGTCAATACACTTAGCGATAGTATCGAGTTTCAGAAAACTTCAGATTTCATAACTTAGCCGTCGTAAAGTTGTACGAAAAAAAAATGATACGCACTCTAGGTACGCCATTACCACGATACGAAATACTGCAATAACTTTTGTCTCGTACAGAATATTATTATATTATGTATATTTTTTTTTTCATTTTTTATTTTTACACCTCTGCAGATGTAGTACCTTAGTTACTGTGATATTTTACGTAAATATTTAACATTTTTTTTTTTTAGAAAATGTATTACCTAATGTGTTATACGAATTTAAAATACGTAGGTAGGTAGACTGCACACAAAGAAATTGACGATTTATCAAAAACAAACTTAAATAGATACGGACACACTTCATGTGGAGTAGAAGCTTAGTGCTCAGCTGAACGTTTTGGGGAGCTCAGTTTCAAAAATATTATAAGGCCTCTGGCCTTCATATTTGCGTATTTTTATTAAATAAGGATATAATATTATTTTAAATTATCTTTCGTACATTATTTAAATCAATAATCTGCGAAAGTCATTATAATAAAAACTGTAGTGTTAGGTTTCGTGGTATATATATATGTGTATATTTTTTTTTTTTTTTTGAACATTATTAGGTATCGTATTATATACTTAACAATAAACAAAACTTGTTTTCAAAACGGGCGAATACAGATCGGTGTCGATCACGTGCTGCAGCGTGAAAAACAGCACCATGATGCGGTTTTCTCCGGGCGATAATGATTTTCAATGGTGGTACCCATGGTCGTAAATAGACGACGATTGGTACGAGTGAGTAGGTGACTCGAAATGATGATGGTAGTCCGAGTCTCCGTGACCATGGGCTTCACCGTGTCCATGGGATTCAACGTGTCCGTGGGTTTCAACGTGCACATGGGCTTCACCGTGTCCATGGGCTTCACCGTGTCCATGGGTTTCACTGTGTCCATGGACTTCACCGTGACCATAGGCTTCACCGTGGTAATGTGACGGTTCGATTTTCTTGACCACCGCTTTGAAACCGTGTTTGCTGTCCGCTGTGTACTCGACCACCCGAGTGGAACCGTCGGGCTCTACCAGACTGTACGAACCCTTGACGTTGCCGTGTCCATCACTGGTCTCGTGTTGGCTCTTGACGTCGTGCGTGTGCGGGTCTTTGACGCCGTACTCGAATTGGTACGGAGTGGCCGCGTGATGATCATGGACATCGTCGTAGCCGCTGTGTTCGGCGACGGGGTGATCGTATTGTTTGGTTTCGTAAAACGTGTTGAACTGTTTCGGGTAAGCGAACACCGAACATCCGAACAAGGCGGTAAACACGACCAACTGAAACGTTATTGTTCTTTCGATAAAAGTCGTTTGCCGATGGGCTATCCGGCGAAACTTTGCGAATCAATTTCACCAAATTTTACAAGAAAAGCAAAAAAACTATGGTGGATTCTAACATGTAGAATTTCGACTAACGAGGTTTTTTCCGGGTAGCTAACAGTATACGAGAAGGCACTGGAAAGTCAGGCGAAATGAAAAGAAATTTAATTCGTTTATTTATAGGTTTATTCGAATATTACTGCCATTTTTTGCTATTTCAATATAGAACGGACGATAAGCATAGGCAAAGTTGAAAAAAAATAGTTTAAAATGTATAAAAAGAAAAAAAAAACTTTTTCGTTTTAATTATAAATAAATGTATATATTTTAAACATTTTTTTTTTTTTTTTGGAAATCATATCGTTTTATAATAATAATTTATTATAAAATAAAATATCATCATAATTATTTAAAAACTAAATAACAATTGAAGAAATATTACTTCTTTTTACAAAAGTTATAGGAACTGTTTATTTTGATTTAAATTTTAAAAATTAATACGAACTTTATAAATATGTTCACTCTCAGAACATATTTGTAAATTTCAATTGGATTTTTAACGTTTAATACACTGAGACTTATTTTGAAAACACTTCGCAACCCTGGGTGTAGTTGTGTATCGTGTATTATACGAATAATAATATAAAATATAAAATATCTAAAATTCAGGCGCTACTGGTATATTTTTTTCTATTCCTATATACACGAGAGTATATAATAAAATTTAAAAATATATAACATATAATAATCTTACCTTTGAAAACATTTTCGATGCGTTGTATAGGTAAACACTTGTGCGAGATTTGTTTTCGCAAAGAACGAGTAAATCACTGTGATAAACATTTGAACGGCGTTCGCAGTATTTATACCGAATCTTACGAATCCCCCCGAAATTAGATTGTTCGTCTGGACGTCTTGTAATACGGTGATCAGTGCAAGCAGAAACACAAAGACTCATTAAAATTAAAACACAAAAACACGAAACACTATCGTTTCATTTTAATTAATACAAATATACATAATATTACATAATTCTATATTTTAATTAGATTTGTTTATTTTATAAACTAAGTGCCTACATATAATAACGACGATTAGGATATTGGATGAAGTTTTTTTTATTTGCTTTGTTGAAATTATTATTATTATTTTTTGTATGATTATAATTTTTGCAAAAACTGTGTACTACGTTCCTAATCAATGTCTTTTTAATTTCTTGATTATTATCATTGTTATTAAACTTGGCGAAAATGTGCAGTTATTTATTTTGTTAGCTAATACTAATGTTAGTCATGGACACGTTAATTTAATTTAAATTTTGAACGTATTGAATTTTTATGTATTTTAATAATATTATACTTTTTCTCGGGGTATTTTAACTAGCTGAAGATAATTTACTTACGTAACAGTTACGTTTGATTTTTGGAAATAAATGTATACATTATAACTTCTAATTTTTTATTTTTATTTTTTTTTACATTGGTCTTTCTCGCTCCAAGTAACATATATATTATGTATACAGTAAAACCTTCTTATAACGGAATCGCTTTGTACCAACTGATTTGTTCTTTATAAAGGAGTTATCGTCATAGGGAGACTAAAATACATAATATATGGGATAAAGGTTATTTGCAGAACTGTTGTTGGTTTTCGTTTTAAAGACATTTCAACCTTATATAATTAGAAAAGTTATTGATTTTAAAACTGAGACGGGGTACAAACAAATCAAAATATTATAACTATAAATAAAAACTGTACAAGTAAAACAACATCGACAAACGACGAGATTTTTTTTTTTTATTCTAGTATTAAAATTTTAGAATTCTATTTTCTATCGTATTTAATCATCAGAATTTTGAGAAACTAACATTAGTTAAACTTGTAATATACGTAGCCCGTACCTTACTACTATTTACTGCAGTATTAAATATATAATGGTTTCTTTCATAACAATTCGACTGTCAGCGGATTTATCTAAAAATATATAATATTCAAATTAATTATATTCGTCTAATAGCTCCCTTGTAGTCGATTACAACGCCTTTGTATAAGTCTGTACCATTAGGCTGATTAATTATAACTCAGGGCGTTGGATTTCTTCACAGTAAAAACGCATAAACAATGCGTAAAGTTTAACGTAGAACAATATACTTATACCTAGACAATATTATTATTAACGAATACCTACTTACAACCTATACAAAGTAAACCTTTGCAACGTATGTGTATCTGACATGACGTTATTGAAAAAATATAAAAATACAAACGAATCGATTCGAATGTTGCGGGTGTTATTAGATAGTAGTACGCAGATGCATAATTGATTCGAGAAATGTTATTAGTTTTATAACAAGACGTGTGTTTCTTGTTTTGTCTTTCTTAAAAAAACACCTTTTTTACATATTATTATAATAATATGCAATCAAAATGCTCAACAAATTTCATTCCACTCGTACTAAGTAGGTATAAATAGATGAATATAAATACTAAAACGGTAACTAAAATACAATGTATACAAAGCTTATTTGATCTTCAATTCGTCATCTTTTTCTTTTGGAATGTATAGTGTTTTTAGATTAGGAGTGCAGCAAGGGAAAAGGTATGCTATATTAATACCATACTATAATATTATAATTGACGAAAACAAACTATTAAGTAATTTTATTTCTATCAAGTTTAGTTGGTAAACAAACGAAACTTGATGCCATAACAATGTTTATATAGACAATTGGGCAGTGATGCCCGTGTTCCACTTCCCAAATTGTTCTCTAGACTACAACACAGCATTAATGTTGGTATATTTGTCGAACATTTATTATTTTAGAATTGAATTACGTATATAATATTATTATATTTCATACTTCGAGTTATACGCAATATTATCTGTCACCTTAGTTTCTTCCGGTATTCCATTAGCCCTAACTATTTGGTATACGTGCCATATACCCGCCTGTGTACAACAATATCAACAACACTTAAAGAGAATACAATTACAATTACAATACTTTACTAATTACTAATACAATCGATTACTATTAATAGATTTTTTTAGTTTTTATTTTGTTTTAAATTGATAAAATTGTTTCGGACCAGCAACTCAACTCGGTAATTCAATACAAGGCATTTCATAATCGAAATCCGCTCGGAATTGTCTTTTGTTTTAACAATGATTTATCATCGAATATCAGAATAAATATAATTTACTAATTATAAGTATAATATAAATTATACTGTTTTATACATCTGCCATCCCAAATTCTTACCCACACAATAGTGGCATAGGTACCCTTTTTGACAGTATAAGCTCTTCTTTTAAATTCGGATTTAGCAACGAAGTGTTTTTTTTTTTTTAGAATTGCAACCGAATCCATTTAACTGATTGACTTTCTCAGAAAAAAGAAAAAAATACTTTCGTAAGATTCGATTTTTTACTATGGTGAAACTATTAAAATTTCGAACTGTTTGATTTAGATTCCGTACAGAGTTTATAGCCTGATGGGCGAGACGGTGATGTTACGTGCAATCGATAAGACAATCGATTTTCATCCGCTGTACAACAATAAACGATCCCCGAAACGTACATAATAGACGAGAGTGTTATATTGAGCTAATCAACGGACGTCCGGATAATTATAGGCGAACCAGAAACGTACAGATGTGATAACGATCTGTCGGTATAGGAGTTTTGTAGAAAATAACGCTGATAAAAAAAAATATAATAATAATATAGTAATAAACCAACAACGTTCGTGTGGAAAAAAAATTTAATATTTTAACGTCAACAACGTGCAACGGTCCCTGTATGATGCACGGTTCGTTCGCCGTTGAATTCCGTTTTTCTTAAACCTAATCTAACCCGCCTAAGTAAACGTAATTGCTCTGGTACAGGCTTTCGTGATAATTATCGTAGATGCGCAGAGGACAAACCTGCGAGCCTTTGGGCACGTTTGTCGCTCCCTGTAAATTGTATTTTAATAATAACATCGTACAACACGTACTCCTTCTCATGTCTAACGACGGAATGTAACCGTTCCGCTCGCCGACGATCGAAAAAAAAAAACATACAATAAAAATTCAGCAATAACATTAGGTATGATGTTCTCACGTCCTTATTGTATTTTCATTTTTTACATAACACGCCGTCGCAAAATCATCTTGATCCATACGCGGGCTGTGTAAGGGGGGTTTCGGGTTTCGGTTCCGTACCATACTTTTATGGAACATTAAAACGCTTACACGACGGTAATACGAAATAATTAACACTTTACTACACCTCGATTCCGCATTATTATAAACGTTTACGTGTTATGGTCGTAAAACGGTTTTAACAGATCTTCACGTACAGCTGTACGCGTATAATAATATGCCTAGTTATTTATTTAAACGGTCTTATAGAAAATATTAAGTCCAACGGCGGTTATCCGCCTGTCCATAAAACGACGTCTGCTTATCGAGGCGAATTCAGTTCGAAATGTACCTCATGTCATAATTTTAAGCATTTCTGTTTGGTATAAAAATTTTATCCACAGAGTACCTACCAAATAAAAATAACGTAAAAGAGTCGCAAAATTAGAATGTCTATAAATACCTCAAGAATGGCTCGTATAATATTATAAGTACGTTTACTCAACAAAGTATGTTACGTGGTCGGCAGCCGTAACAGAGGCAGCACGCCACTGTTACGGGCTGATACGTTTATTTTATAAAAATTATTAAAAAGAATTTTAAAATATTATTATGAAAAATCACTTTTCTCCGGGATTTCAGGTGGACGGCCCGAAGTACGAGCCCAGCCAGTTCAAATATAATTATTGTATTATATTTTGGAAAACATGTAACTCATTTGTGTTTAATTATATTTATGGGTGTAAGTATAAACACGGTTTCCCGAGGTTACCTAGCGTTCTAGTATTACTTACTGGGTGAATTATGAGCAGTAGTTGAAACTTGAAATATGAAACTACCAAGAGCCAATTATACCTAATAAATAAGGGAATTGGTGTTAGAACGACGCGGCTTATAAGGATTAACAGAAAAGCCAGCTACCGAGTTCTTAAGTAAAGTTATTGATGTTAAAAACATCGTAGGATAATGGGGTATGGTGCAGCCACTGTCATAAGTAATTCAATGTATACCTGTAAGCAATGATAAACCATTGGTGACGAAAAAACGATTCTGAGTGCAGTTCAGTTGATACATGATGCTTTGTTAACAATATATATATATATGCCAATATGTCTTATTATGGTAAAATAATTAAATAGGCTTTATATATTTTCTTTAATAATATTTGTTTAATATTGTACCGATTTTCCTGGTTATTCCTATATTTTTTCCCGGTTTTTCACATTTGCTGGGAAAATTCTTGGGAAAATCGAATAATGGTCTCTTTAAAGTACCTTCTCAGTCAGATTTCCTTTCAAAAAAAGGGCTATTATTATAAATCGGATCAAAATTTCTGGTAGAAAAGTTGTACACAGAAAAGAAAGAATGCCGTAATATTTTTTAACTAATACCTAAATTTTGTACATTTTCCCGTTTTTCCTTCGGATTTTTGGTTTTTCACATTTGTTGCGAAAATTCCTGGGAAAATCGAGAAATATCTTCCCTAAATTACCATGGAGATAAAATTTCCTTTAAAAAAATAAGTTACACTTGATCTATCGGAGTTAATCAAGAGTTATGGTAGAAAAATGTGCACAACAAATCAAATGGTATTTTGCGATTAAAATAATCCGAGCTAGTGATGGCTTTGGTCCCTAAATACACCCAAAATGCATTTGTTTTATCCTTGTATAGGTAAAAGGGGGAAAAATATTTTTTTTTTCGAAACCCAAAATTCTAAATCGCGATCCCTAGGGTGAAAATGAATATTTAATATGTATGGTTATACATAATGGTTATTATGCTACGACAAACATTCTTTGAAAAAGAAAATATAGTTATTTATTACAAGCATAATATTAGAACTTCAAAAAGCATAAATTTCGAAATTTAGCCAGTCCGCTCAATTCTGACTTCACCGTCGTTCTTAAATCGGCAATTTACATAATATATACAATATTCAAAACATTTTTTAGCGGTTTTTGAGTTATTTATAGCTATTTGAACTTATCAGATTTTTAGTTTTTATTCGGTTTCATGTTGATTACATTTTTTTAGCTAACGATCGTAATTAATTGTGTAGTTAAAATCAATAAAATTTCAATCTATAAATTTATCAAAACCTCACGCAGAATCGTTTTTCGTTTGCAATACAGTTAGTGCGCGGACCCAGTAGTTGGGAATCCCTACCACCCCCTTCTAAAAGTTTTACACAAATTCTACAAAACACTTACATAGATGCGTAATTTTAATAACAATTTCAGAAATTTGATACCTACCTACCTATCTACTGACTTATTATAGCACTTCGACGATTTAATAATGTATTACTCTCGGACCTTTCCAGGAGTTTGTTTGAAATATTCGTACCTACCTATATAAACATAATTATAGAGAACTGAAAAATTTATCAAAGCACTTTACATATAATATGGTATTGGATCTGACCTCTAGCGGAAACTGTTCAAACTACGTGTTATCATTTGTTGTTTTTTTTTCGCGTTCATGACAATAGAATATAATTGCGGGGGAGCCGGCATTCGGCAAGCGTGACAGGTGTGTATTGACATTGAAAAAAAAAACACTCTTATCAATCATTCGTAACCGTTAAATTGTAAATAAGCACGTTTAAATAAGATAATTATTATTTCTTGTTAGTATTCGTCGCTCGTACGTTATGAGTATTGATTTTTTTTTTTATTAGTCTACTACGATTGTCACTTTACTTGTATTTCAACCGCCGCGCGGCAACCGATGTCTGTTGCTAAACGTCATAACATTTCTCGTCAGCGAATATTTACTCTGAACCAGTCGGCGGATCATATTTCATTTTCGACTGCAGTTTTGAACTACTGTAGGTGAGTATTAGACAAATGCGACAAGCATTTTAAACAGCCTGGTTAACGGTCGGGCCCCGTTTATTGATCAGCTCCCGTTTGACGAACGACGGTAATTTCTTGATGATTTTTCGCAGGACACTAGGGCTGATTAATAATGTCGCTGAACGTGTTGGACTCGTACAAGTGTATGTTGGAAACCGTAAACGACTGTAACAACATCAAGTATATGCCATACCGCATTGCTATGAAGCTGATCGTCTTACAAAAATTCACCAACAGTAATTATTTTAATTTTACCAGAACATTTTAATCGGGTATTGTAGATGGAATCTCACTGTCCAGTAGTACTTATTACTACGCTTAAGAAATTTAAAACCTTTTTATAATCAGAATGTTATAGGTATTATCTTAGGGTGACCGTATTTAAAAAAATAAAAATAAAAAACCGACAAAATAATTTCAGTACCTTATACATTCGAAGTAATATTTATTAATAATTTACTATAGCTTATTTTATTTCTTTTTTTTTTTTTTGTTAATTTCTCATAATTATGCTTGTATTATTAATTATTTCAAATACATCCATAAATTATTTTAAGTGTTTTATCACCAGTATTGATTTTTGTGGTTATTATTTTTCATAAATACAATCGCAATCACTGTCATAATCCATAAAAAATATTTTTAACAACAAATTAGTTTTATTTTTAAATAAAATAAAATTTTAATCAGTATGTTAAAATTATAAAATATTTATATCTAATTAAATAAAACAAGAACTAATATGGAATAATAGGCATCGACATAAAAAAACAACAAAAAGTGTCCTGAAAAAAGTTCGTCAGGACAACAGGACATAAAGCTGGAAAAAAAGGATAATTCTGCATAAAACAGTTTGTATGGTGGTCACTCTATATTATCTACCCAGTTTAGATTCTCACAATTTAATAATTGTGTGCAGCTCGATAGAAATATAAACATAATATATAGTTAGCTGTAGGTTTTCAGTTATACAGTTTGTTGTACATATTATGAAATTATATTTTTCGAAATGTGTATATTAAAAGCACATTATAAATTATATTTCTGTTAAAAAGGTTAGAAAAGTAGAACATTTTACGATAAAAATAATTACACCTGGGTAGGTATGTTAGTGAGTCTTTATTTGTCTCACATATCCAAAAACAATGTAAACTTGTTTTTGGATATTCAATAATATAACTTATTGAAATATTTCGACTAGAAAACACCAATTAACAAAATAGTAGAGGAGAAGCGGTTTATCTGTATTTTTAAGATTTACGATATATCTTAATAATGAAGACAAATACAAAACACAATATTTTGATCTACTGGACAGTGTAAATAAAATATTGAAAATCAGCTTCCATACAAACATTGACGAACTTTTATAATTTATTTCTGTATTTTCTCATCAAAACCAATGAAAAATTTAAAAAAAAATAGTAGTTTTGTTTGTTAGGTAGACAAAGGTGGCAAATGCAGGTATAGAATCTTAATTTCAGAATTTTAATAAAACAAACTGATAGCTTCTTCTTGAAAAATTCACAAATGTTTTACATTTACACATTATTTAAACATACATGTTATTCTTATGTTAACAAAGAAATTATTATCATACTATCAAAACATACTATTTATTAACCGATAAAATATAATTCACGTTGTTTAGTAAAAAAAATTATTGATTAGAATTGTGTTTTATTTATTGTAGGTAGTAATTGTTTAAAAATCAACTAGGTACTACATATACTTTGAAGTTTAATATAAATATTTGTTGGCGGTTACAATTTTTAAAAATAATGGAATGTCAATATGTTTGAAAACTTTTGTATGTACACAAATTGTATGGTTTGTTATGAATGGTTTAAAACAAGTACAATCAATGCCATTATTAATTTCTTAATCCTGTTTTATAGTTTGATATTTTTGAAACATAAAAATTATATCTTTTTGTTCTTTTTTTACATTTTAACAGTTAAATAAATTCAATGTAACTAAATGAAACGTTGGTTCTTCTTATTACAGACCATATATAAGTATTAGAAACTCATTAATACCTAATCCATAGTTATTAATTATTTAAAAATGTGTTTACTTTAATAACATTATTATCTTGTGTAAATAGTACATTTTTCTGATTTTTCATGACCCTAGCATATATACATAACATATTTTTAACAATAATAATAAAAAAAATTATCCACAACTTTATTCACATACAATTTTTATGTAAACCTACCTATATATAAAAAAAACATTATCAAATAAGTAGGTAAATAACTAATAAATAGTTAACATCGTGTTTTTGAAGTCTTAGCCATAGCAAAGTACAAAATAATTTACCACATAAAAATAATATAATAACACAAAAGTATAATGCAATGTATGGCAAATAATATTTTCCAATACGGTACTAATCGTACGGATGGCACATTATGAAAACACACACGGTTATCTACCGAAATTGATAATACTGCTGCTTTCATATCTGGCATTATATCTTTATTGAGAAATTCTAGACCAGTAACAAACATTGCATGCGCGTGTTTTATGGTATAAATTGTTTTCAAATTATTTGTCTCGTGGATACTAACACTACCCGAATACATTGTGCCCACAGCAAGATATAATCCGTCATTACGCACCGCTAAAGCTGAAGTAGGCTCGGAAAACGGTAACTCAAAGAGAATTTTATTAGTTTCTGACCATCTATGTAAGAATGATTTTTGTTTAGGATTATTTGCAATTGTATACACATTATGCATTGTTTTATTGCGAGTAATGCCAAATTTACATCTTTTAAACATTAGTTTATCAATAATCGGATGTGTAAGAACTGACCGTACATTCGTATCAGTATTCCAATTGAATGCTTTTCCATCTTTGGCGACACTCACTATAAATTTACCATCGGCACTAATGTCTATATCATCGATTTCTTTTGTATGACCTTTATATTCTTTCAATGGATCTGTGCCTTTTGATTTATCAATCGGAAAGTTCCATAAACGAATACATCCATCGGTACCACCTGTAACCATCATATTACCTTCAGCATTAATTTTGACGATTCTTTGTAGTGGTTCGTCTTCAGTGAAATCTGTTACTAAAGCTTCTCCAGTTGTTATATTAAATTTAATTTCTTTACTGTCTATACCTTCGTGAAACGTTGGTTCTATTATAATATCAGCAATATATTGTCGACATTTATCATCTTCATTTGCTGCAATATAGATTTTATTACCTTTTAGATTCGTAGAACAGTTCATAATTACATAGGGACCACTATCGTGTCGAATCACTTGTGTCATCGTTATAGTTTTACCCTTTCTGTTCAACTTAAACACTTCGAATCCATTAGCTATACCAGTTTTGCTTGAACCACCACCGCCAGCCACCAGTATATACCAGTTCTTCATGAATGTTTGAATCGAATACATTGGTAGATTTGTTGTAGTTATCACTTGAGATTTGCTCGACATTTTTTAAATTATCGTTAATTAATTAGTAACTTAAGTGTTTAAAAAAAAAAAAAGTAAAACGTAAATAATTTAAATTAACCTTGTTCCAAGTCTTGTTTTAAAATGCATTGATGTCAATCGCAAAAAATAGTACGTAAACACAAATAAAATAATGTTGTTAATGTTATCAATTTATCATTATTATCGTTTTAAATTACGAATCTGGTTTTGAACATTAATAAGTGATAAGAAATCAATGCTTATCATGAATTTAGATAATAAACTAGATTGCCAACTAGTGATATGATGTGTTTTTATCCGCCATTTTGTGTAGGCAAATGCATGTCGAAATCCTACCATAATCTTAATTCTTATCTAAAATATCTGAAATGTACATTTTTAAATGATTAAATAAATGAATTTAAAATATCAAATAGAATTTGGTACCTTCATGAAAAAATACATTGTAACTGAATTACAACCAAAAAACAAAATTGAAAAATAATAAAAACATTATTTTCGTAATTTCTCTGTTCTATCTACGTTTTTTTTTCCGGGTATTCTTTAATTATTATGAAAACTACTCAGAAAATCAAAAAAAAATATGTAATTTCTCATTTACCAATTAGTTTAATAATGAAACAACATTGATCTCTTGTCATATTTCTGGTAGAAAACAAGTCGTGAAAATTTAAAATATTACATTCCATTGTTTGTCTTCTTTTTCGTGTTTTTTCCAAATTATTTTGAAAACCCATTGGAAAATCAAAAAAATGAAATTTTCAACGTACCAATTAGAGAAATTTACTTTACAGAAAATGTGCTATACTTGCCACATCGAAGCAAGATTTATTTTCGAAAAGTTGTATACAGATAGGAATAAAAATTGCAAAAACGCACATCATAGTAAATACAACAGATACCCTCTACGCTTTGAATCTAAAATAAATTATTGATCACATTACACTCTACTTGTCTATTTTTTATCACTAAGTACAACTTATAATGAACCTTCTGTTAAATTTCCAACTTTTTTTGTTTGGTCAAACAGTTATATCTATAGTACCAAATAAAAACTACGTAAAAAAAACTTGATAACTTAAAATTACTAAAATTCGCCAAAATGTTTTGAAAATATTACCACGTCTAGAAGAGTCAAGTATAAGTTTTCTTTCAAGTTTTTACAATAATTTGTATTTTTATAAAATTAATGTATCAATGAATAATTTAAAATCAACTAGACTAGATTATGATTATTTTTCTCGTCTATTAAATATTACTACCTACTTAATTCAAATTAATTAAAAAATATTGATTTTTATGAATATTGTTAAAATCTTCACTTTTAATACCAATAAAAAAAAATTATGACTACGGATTTGCAATATTTGTATAATACCTTCTACCATAAAAACAACTTACAAGGAACCTTGTAATTTCCTACCATTACATACAATGAAAATATTTTAAAACCATTGATTTATATTATAAAATAATACATTCTTTACTTCGGTTTCAGAAACTAAAATGTCCAAAATACAGTATAATATTGTTGATTTTATTTTAGAAATAAATATTTGATTACATTATTTAAATGTAATAATTAGGTTTAACATACTAACTTATTTGAATATTTCAGTGGATAAAGTGTCATTGTACGTTATCAATGGTGTTTATGAACAACATAAAGGAAAAAATCTCAATCTAATTGATAAAGCTATGTTAGAAGATATTGTATCCGACATATTTTTTGCCGTCCAAAAAGAGCATTCAGATTTAACTTTTGATGGAGAAATAGCTACTAAAGTATTAGTTCAATTGTTGGGACAAATATTTTCAAAGTAAGTATTATTACTTAAATAACGTGTACAATGTACATATATTTAGATCATTGCCATAGCCAAGAGGGGGGGGGGGGTTGGCTCACGTATCCCCTCCTCAAAAAAAATCTTTTTTTTTTTCGTAATTCTGTTATGGAGTTTACATAAATTTGTTTTATTAATAAAGTTTATTGTTAGTCATACTATTAAAAGTATTATAATATACATTTAATATTATTATGTATAATATATGAATGTCATCCAATATCCAATAGAAAGTCTAACTCCACAATCTTGTCTTTATAGTTTTTAGTGCCAACTATAAAATTTGGTTTTAGGGACATATTTTCTTTCTACAATTAGTGATTTATATTCTCTCTTACAAGGTTACTAACTCTGTTTTAACTTTACATTATAAAACTAAGGGGGTATTAATAATAAATAATAAAGGTGTAAGGAAGTCATAAACTAATTGATGGTAATTATTCTAGCCTAACAAAAACTGGATAAAAAAATCAAGTCCCCTCCCAAACCGCTGAAATTTTTTTCTGGCTATGGTATTGATTTATATTGTGGTTTACAAAACTATTTTTAACAAAGTAACAAAAACACAATAATTAATATAATTTTATTAATGAGTTTTTATTAGTCACGCTTATGAAACATAAATTGTTTTTTATTTTTTTATAAACTAAAAGAGATTATCAATAGTATTTTATATTTTTAGTTTTTTTGACCATAAATAAGGTTAAAGAATCAATTCCTAAGTAAATTCAGTAATTTGTATTAGATTTCATTATCCTATAATTGGTTGGTTTTTTATTATTTATGTGTGTTTTTTTTTTTTTAATGCTCGCCTTATAAATTTAATATAAACAATTTTGTTATTATTTATGTGTGTTTTTTTTTTTTTTTTAATTCTCTCTTTATAAATTTAATATAAACAATTTTGTTATTATTTTTTACTTATATTTGTCGTATTTATTAATCAAAGTTATATTATAATGTTAATAATGTTATCATTTTTCAGGTATACAAAAAAACAAATTAATTTGAAATCAGCGCTTACAGTTATAGCTTGTTTATCAAGTGACAGGCTTCGCATAAGATTAGGTTATATGTTTCAATTGAATTGTCTTAATGATGATTTTGGTTTGACAAAAGAGTTTTTTCGGAACTTGCTAAGGGATTTAAGTTTATTATTGGAATTTTTATCAGAAAAAAATGTCTTTGATGTGTCATCTATCAACAGCGTCATTGAAAATTGCTTTGAAAATGTTAATAAATAATTGATTTTTAAAAGTCGAAAAAGAAATACATTTTACTATAATGGTATATTTAACTGTTCTGTTTTATATTTTAGTTGAACAATCCAACATCTATAAATGAAGGGCAATTCATGCAATGGTTTATGACTGAGCCTCCAGTATTAGAATGGTTACAAATATTGTATAGAATAAAAATGGCTGAAAATGGTAAAGTTATTCCTTAATTTAATTTTAATATATTATTAATTTTACTTTTTTTTTTAGTTAACCACGAAGTAAATTGTAAAATTTGCAAATTACCTGTAAAAGGTTTACGTTATTTTTGTTTAAAATGTGTTAATTATAATCAGTGTCAAAATTGTTTTCTGATTGGTGCCACAAATAAAAAACACAAACTAAAACACGCAATGCAAGAATATTGTTGGCTGGTGTGTATAATTATTATACTTTTCATTTCTCTTTGGAATAAAAAAAAAATAGAAAATATGTAAACCTATTCTTTTCTTTTTTAGGAAACACCACAACAATTATATACACAGTATTTGAAATCCTATTTAGGAAGGATTTTTGGTTTGACATCAAAAATTCGATATCTTCCTGTAGAGATGTCTAGTGATATTATTGAAACAAATCAAAAGTAAATAAACTAAAAATATAACTATGATTTTTGTAAAATCATAAAAAATATCCCTCATTAATCTTATTACATATTTAAATAGATGTTAGTTGATATTAAATTAATATAGTACAAATAATTAAACAAACATTATTATAATATAAACAATCAAATACAAAATAAATCTATTAAATGTTAATTATATGATGTTAATTGATATAATATTGATTTTGTTATAAATAGTATAATTTTATAAAATATAAAAATATTAAGATTTACAAACAAACATATTAATAAATATAGATTTTTTTAAAAAAAAATAAAATATAAAAAAAAAATCATTCAAATTATTTTTACATTATCTTACTCACACATTGAGGCTTGTTTTGTTTTGTTTTTTTTTTATTTGTTTTTACTATCTACTGTTTCTACCTACTATTTGTAATAAAAATATTTTATTTAATATTATTAAAACTTCATTAATATCAAAGTTTAAAAATGTATTTCTATTGAAAAATATTTTTTAAAGAAAAAGCACATCAATTGTTTGTTTCATATATAAGTTATTACTTAAGACTATAATATAGTAGTATACTACTGATATTTCAATTAAAACTATTTTAAATTCAGTTTTGTAATAGTTTATAATTAATTTGTTGTTTTTAAATAAGATTATGTTTTAATCTGCCAAACAGTTAACCCCATCATAGATTTTAAAGGAGGAACACGCACAATAATGTTAAAAATCAAATATTTATAAACCTATCAGTTGTTTTTTCTTAACCTTAGATATTGTATTATAATTTATTAATTTAATCTTTGTATTTTTAATGTTGATAATAATATAGCATTTAATATCAATTATTCAAATTTCTCTGATTTTCTAATTTTATTTTAAAATTGAGTTAACATTTTATTGAATATACCTTTAGTATGCTAGGTAATTTTTTCCGTTAGATTCTCATACATTTACATTGTACAATTATTTTTGTTTGCAAACAACTTAATTAAATTAACTTAACTAATTTTGCATGTAATAGTAATAGATGCAACAATAATAATACAAAAAAAATTATAAAAACTGATCAAATATAACGTAATATAATAATATTGTGTGTTTTAGATAATAAAATTAACTAGTTTTCTCTTAACATATAAATATTCTAAATAAAATTTATTATTGAACTATTTATTTATACTGATTTTTAATTGATTTTAGTGTTTTGTGGACTAAAGAATCAAGTACCATCTCAAATGATTCCAATGCAGTTAGATCACCTCGTCAAGAATTACAAAGTGTTATTTCACAGATAGAAAGAGAAAATAGGTGCGAGTAATTATTAATATAATAATATTTTATACAATTAACTAAGTAATAATAATTGAGAAGTATGATTTAAAATATACTATTTTTAGATTCTGAGTGGAAGGAGGTATTGGTAAAACCTATACATTTGTATTAGTTTTATTTATTTTTTTCTGTGAACAACTTTTCTATCAGAAATTTTGCTTTGAATAGTCATTCAAGTTTAGTAAATCATATAGTTACGAAAAACTATGTCATTACATTTTGTATAGATAATTATATGTTCTTTATTAAGATTTGATACATTTTTTTGTGAGTGCTATAATTTTTTAATTAAATTCGAAAAAAAAAGGTCAAATCATCATCTTTTGTCATTTATTAACCCTAATTTTTCAATTCATAAAAACTGCATTGGATAGATAATGTTTATAATGTCACTCTTATTCTAGTTATTATTTTCTGATATATTCCTATTTTTAATGATATTAAATAAAATATGAAATGATGATACTTTTCAAGATTTTTTTTTGAATGGTTTTTATTTCAGACTATTAGAAATTGAAGTAAATACTTTAAAGCGAGGTGATTCTCAGTTTGAAGCATTTTTAGACCAACACCGAAGCAAAATTGAACGACAGTTAGTACGTTTAAAACATTTAAAGGTATTGATTGTTAAAAACACCTCAACATTTTCTGGTTTATTTATTATAATACTGATAAAAAATGTTTTGTGTATATTTTCCATGTAGAATCATTTAAGTGGTACTTTTGGACGTGGAAAAATGAAACGTATGCAGAGCACTCCAATTATTGTATCAAGACCCGACCATAAAGATAATATTGCTGCAATGAATTTAAGTCCAATATTATCTACTGAAACATCAAGTGTCATGACAACACATAGTGGTCTCAGTGCTCTTAGTACATTATATGTTAATAAAATTGGTAATTTCACTACCAAGACTGAAGTCAATGAGTTTTCTCATTGGTTAGCTCCGAAAATAGCCTCCACAGCCACCAACATGAAAAATCCATTAGATGGAACATATATTGAAAAAGCACCAGAACCATCTGAGATTAGAATTGATCCATCGAACAAAGAAAATGCCATAAATACTGAAATTGAAACTTTAGTACCATTGAACTCTGGACAACTTTCAGTATTGTCTGATATTTTGAACAAACAGAATGGACCGATTCCTAGATCTCCTGATAAGATTTCCATTACGGTCAATAAACAATCGTCTGTATGGCTTAACTCTAGTAGAGAATATGCTAAAGAGCCTGTCGCCGAAACAGATAATAAGGACATGGAAGAATTACACTCTGAACTAGATAAAATTTTAGACCAGTTACAAAAACTTGTGACTTAGAACAAAAAAAAAATACATTTTTTTTTCCTATTTATTTTATTTATACGCACTTTTATTTTATTTATATTTATTTTAAGGAAGACACATATTTTTCTAATATATTTTAATACATTTTTTAACATTATTAATTTTATTTATTTGTGTGCAAATTTTATTGAAAATCATTCTGTCTATGAATGATAGTATCTATAAGGTTTATTGTTTTTGTGAATTCATATCTTTCAATTACTATTGAAACGTAATTCAATTTTTCCTATTGATATTCCCATATTCTCTACTGATAACTTAAATTTTATGTACATTTTTAATATTACATATATACAATCCATCTCCTTGAAGAGTGAAGCTATTGTGAATATTGTTTGATTTGCATTGAAACTGACTTGTTAAAAATAGACATTTTTTTTTTTTTTGACATTAAGGAGCTTTTCTGTATTTTACTTAATACTTAATACATCTAAATTAGTTATTTATTTTAAATATAATACTCCACAAGAGGAACAGGAAAATATAAAAACTGGATTACAGTAACAATATTATATAAGTTCTAAATAAAATATTTTAATGTTAAATACATCATCATTTAAATGTTTAAACATAACAAAATTAAATGGTTACAATTATTTATATAAACATTATTTTAAATGTTTTAAATTTGTAACAGAGCATAACTGAAGTAAAATTAGAAGCTTACTACACTACATGACTGAAATTTAAAATAATAGTAATTTTGTCACTCAACTAACAATGTCAGTATTAATATAGAATGGGAAAAAAAATTAAACGTTTAAAGTATTTGGGAAAATGTACAAGTATTGGTCATTGGTGTCTTCCAAAGGACTTTTTAATAATTAAAAAACTTTAGGCAATAGATTTTGTGATTAATTAATCATATAATCATTATTTCTGTAATTAAATAATAATTTACTACTTTTTACGTTTTTCCAAAGTACAATGAAAATTAAAAAATCCCCCCTTCAGAGCACCAACTAAAGCACTTTTCAAAAATATAATGTTCAACATTAATTGTTTTTATGAGTTTTTATAGAAGTTTAATGTTTATTATTTGAAAATCACAAAATCCACGTAGGTAGATAGGTACTATCTAGGTACCCACATTTATTTTCTGATTTATGTGGACAAAACTTTTAGTTTTATAAAAATGATAACCAAATTAGGATCAGAACGTAAATTGTAGCTTTTATGTTGAAATTAAAGTATTTAACTACAAAAACAAAATTTTAATAATTATAGCTACCTGTTTAAAAAATATAAAATTGAACATCACTAAAATTGTTTGTAACAATTTTTTTTAGAAAAAAGGTATTTACTACATAAGGTACTATAACCCCTGATAATATTATACTCTTTGAATTTTATTGTTGTTATGTTTAAACGCCAAATTGTTTATAATTATAAATTGCTTTCTTTTGTTATTTGTTGAAACGAATAGTAATATTATGTGGTCGTCCTTGAAACATAGGTAACTCTGTATAGGCCAGAATATTATTCACGGTCGCTAAAATAAATTCAAGTTACAATGCCAGTTTATAGTTTCCGTTCGTCAGTATAGGTACTATTATAAGTACCACGTAAGGAGGCGGTTATAACGTGTTTACTTACCAGTAGGTATTGTATAGTGTAGACGCTACTTTGTAAAAATTATTTTTTAGTATATTTAAGTAAGATTTTGAGAAAACGTAATCAATTATACCTACATAATTAAATATTTAATTGCTGTCCGTCGCGTAGCGAAGGGAGGTGTTTTGGTGTTCAAAATAATTTGTATTACCTATACCCGTGCAGTGTTATATAGCGGCTAAATCAGATTTCTTCAATATGTGTTGTGTTACGCATAGATAATTTGTAAGTATAATGTTATGTGTATTATATGCCATATTCGCATAATAAAGTTACATCTAAACACAAAATAAAATCCCCACCCCCCCAAAAAAAATCCCAGCTACGACATTGAATGTTGTTAAATTTTAGTGCATCGTCAATACAATTTTTTATAAATCGTCTTATTATGTATTTATTTATTTTGCATAATATGACCATATCGGTTTATAATACTAATTATAATGGTAAAGGACTTGTAGCTCAAAAAAGTCACCTAAATATGTACATATTCAAAATAAGCATTTATATGCAAAATAAAATAACACGATAAACCATATGCATTAAAAATATATAATTTTTAAATTAATTTAAATGATGCCTTGAATTGAACAAGGGGCTGAACATTAATTGAATTAATTAAACATTTTTTCACGGGGTTCAAAACCTATAGGTACCTATAGGATATTGAAATAAATTTGAAATCTGCATATTAATCACGAAATCAGTAGGTAGGTAATTTCCAAAGGTAACCTACTTACCTATCTAACTCTATTTTTCAATCATCACATATTTAAATGTATAGATAATACAACTAAAAAAAGTAGGTAGGTACTTAAAATTTATTTTATATTAAACTAAAATATGTAGGTAAATTGAATAATGACGCCCCTGCATGAAACTCAAATAATTTTTTCAAGGGTAATTTCAGATTGATAATTTGTATCTTTACGTTTTTCGGTTAATTACTTTGTCAATATTGATTTTCTCCTTATCAACTATAATAGATGCATTCAGTCAAATTAGAAGTTTCACTTTGGAATAAGAGATAATGACCCGGAAAATCATATGCACCTTCATTTTGGCGTTTTAAAAATTGTCTCAAATCTCACAAAATCTCCTGTCTGCGTCGTAAGTTATTCAAGGTCAAAGGTCACAAAAATCGGATTTTCACGATTATCTCGGTTTCTATAGCTTCAATGATGTTAATATTTATTACACAAATTGTAGTACGTAAAATGTTCGATAAATTTTATTTTAAATATTTTTTCATGCGCTCAACCGTTTCTGAGATACAGAACAGAGAGCGCGCAGCTCTCAGCCATAACTACTGTAATTAATGGTGTTATTCGTTTCTTGTGCTAGTTATTATCTACTGATGGTTTATTTTCGTGTCATTTTTCGCTCAGTGACAATTCAAAGTGTACAAAAATAAAATATGTACATAGGTACAGATTGCATTATTCACTTGAAACTGCGCTGCTCGCAAACTGGAATTTTTCTTCCGTGAAATGAGATTCGGTGGTATGCACAAATAAAATAAAAACATAGGCCTGTTAAAAAGAAAAATGTCTTCTTTTTTTTTTTGGTCCAGCCTACTAAGTATACAGCGTATAGACCAAACAGGTAGATATTTATTATAAATATTTATGTATATGTATGTTGGGTGATATTATCAAGTATTATTTGGAAAATTATAATATTAGGTATTTAGGTCGGACGAATTTATAAAAGAATATACAAGTATCTGCTGTAAGTATCTAACCCATTAAATCAGTTCGTAAGAAATTGAACTTGTATAATATTCCGTATATCATTATAATATACGTATAGGTATTGTATATATAAATCGAACATATTGTGTTTTTACCCGAGTAAATAAATTCAAACGGACACGGCGTACAGAATGAATAATATATCTGGCGTGTCAATGTTCAACATTCAGTGTTATCACTTTGCGGAACATTTTTAATATTTTATTGTTAAACCTAACACTACGTGACGAGAAGTGTTTTAAACTGTTAAACGGACACCAACTCACTGTCGACGACCGATTAATGTATTCAATGTTTGTGGTTTTTAAAAACGGAGTAAAAACGTATTGTACCTATAGGAAAATTTTTGTTTCCGCGTACGAAAACGTTTTCGGTTTTTTCCGTTTAACGTAACCCCGCGTACAAAAACGTTTTCGACAATTTTCTCGCCGTGAACATATGTAGCGTTTTAGTACATAATATCAAGCCAATTGATTTGACTTTTTACACCGAAATTTCTGGGCGTTTTGTAAAATTGTTACCATTTTAATTTTAATTTGGTTATAGCGTCTTTATAAATGATAGATATAACTTTTAATTATTTACGACATAGATAATTGAATTCAATATTATTACAAAATGCATTTACTATTACATATTTTAAGACATCTAACTACATTCTGTAATAGTTGTCTGTAATGTAAATTGATATTATATTACTATTAAATGATTATAAGTTACAGAGTATACATTGAGGGGAGGCGAAGCAGTCTCACACGTGAATAACTTTCGTGTTTTACACACGCACATGAAATAATATTAAGGGAGTAAAAGCGTGTAGGAAAATTTTATTTTTCGTATACGAAAAAGTTTTCATATAAGTTTTCATATAGTTTTCCGTATAGCGTTTCCGTGTCTGAAAACGTTTTCAGTTTTTCGTGTTACGATTTTCGAAAACGTTTTTACTCCCTGGTTTAAAATATAGGAAGTTATACCTATTTGGTAATTGTTATTATCATCACTTATTTTAGCTTTTATAATACGTATCTGTGACAGTGGCGGTCAAATGATTTTGTCACGGGAGGAATGGCATGTATCATTTTTAAGAATTATATTATTTGCATCATTTTTGTGTAACTATAAATATAGATTATTATAAATATTTCAGAAAAATGAATTAATCCCCCTAAACAATCGTTGTTGTAATCGTTTTACCATAACATGACATAATATTAGGTATGTATATATTGTTGATAAAACAACACTATCAACTGAACTCTATTCAGAATCATTTTGTCGTTGACAATGGTACATCATTGTTTACAGATGTACATCAAATTCCCGTCTATATGTTACTTTCCCAACTCCCCACCTACAACAGTGGCTGTAGCCACGTGTAAAATATGTCGGTCTTCTTTTTTCCATAATATTATTACATAGTTTCTTAAATTACCTATTAATATTTACATCTGAAGGTTTCACCAGTTTGCCTTATATAGGCGTTACATTTCATACTATAGTTGAACGTATAGAATACAGAGCCTTGTAATTATACCATATACCTACTTAATCTTGCATATATTTCGAGAATCTTAAAAACGTACTTTGTAATAAATTTACAGAACAAAAAGGTAAGCCACGGCCGGATGGTTATAATTATTATTACCTACCCAAGTGAATGTTGGTCAGTGGATTAAATTAATGCATCCGTGAGGTCCGTCCCAAATGTATAAACTGAATTTAAAAATATTACATCACTAGTTCCGTTCATATGTATTCAGTGATATACCTACCAGTTCCGTCCTTTTTATATTTCACATGATTTATAAAATATTTACATTTTGTGAGTTTTCATTTTAGTGTATAGGTACTGTGTTGTATTTTGGTCTCAGGAAAAAAGGGCTTTAACTATCTGAAATTGCCGCGGACTTATCCTTTTCGTGACCTAATAAATTTTAAATCCTTGTGAGTTGTGTACTGATTATCCTTATCATAATTTGTTTCATGTCTAGGTAATAATCTATTCTTAATCTACCTCTTCTGAAATGGCCTTCTGTGTTCTTTTTTCGAACATTATTCGTTAAACTATCGTGACGCAGTAATTATAATATCTTACCTCTACAATTTTGTCTGTTCTGACTGTAATATTTCACCAAAGTTCTCATTTTCCTTTATCCTGTCCTGACCATTTTTGACATTATCCGACGTTTCAAAAGTCTCTATATTGTTTTTTTCCTGTATTACATATTATGTATTATAATGTAGGTATGTTATATTTTACGATCTAACCGGTCTTGGTTCAAAGTTGAATTGGAATTTTTTATTTACTTTTTTTTCACGATAATAGAGTGTTCAGCATGTTTGAAAATTATTTTTTTTGTTTTTAAAATATCGCGGTCACCGCGTTCGCCATTGAGTTGTTGGTTTAATTTAAAAAAAAAAACGAATCGATTATAATAAATTATACGATATTGTAAATCTCTGATAAAAACATTATTGCGTATGATGGACTGTGATATTATACTGGACCGCGGCCTGTACACCTGACCCAGTTGTCGGGTCGTGGTTTCGCGTATTAATTCAGTGCGATATCAGCTAATAAACTATAAAATCAGCTGTGATTATTATAATAATATATGATTGATCCATGTGGTTACGTACGTTCTATGTAGACGTACGTTTTAGAGCGCACGTAAAATACGATTCTTCACAAACCGGTTGATTTAGTTTATGGTTGATGTCGACTAATTTTACACGTGCAAAGTGCTTGTAGATAATAATCTTTTCGGATGTTTCGATACAAAAATAAGGCGAATTAATTATCTACATAATTATATTGTTTTTATTTAACATGCAAACCGATTCGACAAAATACCTATGTACCCGTTATTGTTTACATACCTACCTACAAAGTGTTCCCGGTCATCATGTCGCGAGCTAACAGGTAACGAAAACAACAACAACTTTATAGTTGAAATATGCACCTACACGGAAATTAATTTTTATTTCAAAACATAGCACCATCATTCACAAATTGACCGGTTAATAATGATGCAAATGTGTAAGCGATGTAAACCGAAAAGAAATAATATAGCGTTAGCCAAAATAGGTTACTATATTATTATTGTTATGATTATAATATGGTTATTAACTGTCACACATTGTTCGTATGGTAATATGAAATATATTTCACATTATGAAAACGTATTTTACGGACTGTATTACCTAAACTTAATAATTTATTTATCGTTGGCGTGAGAATCAATACTTTACATGTATTGGGTATACATAGCCACATAGGGTCCACTAGCGGATTTTCAACATTTTTCTGGGAGGGCTCCTGAAAATTCATATGTACCTATTTTGATAATTTCAAGGTGTTGGATATATTATTATTTGTTGAAACTGCCTCCTAGCAAAGTACGATAGGCCTAGGATGAAATAAAATTTGTCGACATTTCTATAGGTACATATATATATATATATATATAGATTTTTTTTTTTATTAGATTGCGTAAAAATGTGCTTTAGCTTAAAAATTATGTACATTATGTAGGACCCAAAACTTTTTTTCAGATACATGTATGATCACAATGGACTAAACGAGACATCACGCAGTCTTTTGTTCGTATTCTCGATTCTCGATAAAGGACAAGCATACTTTTAAATTATGGCACCGAGAACAAGCAGCTGGCCCGTATGGAGTAATATATCGAGTACGGACAACAATATCAAATCGGCGGACGACTGGATTGAGGCGCACCGCATGGAAGATGGGGCAGAAACATTATGGAGAGTTCACGATGAGTTGTACGATTTAGAGCCATGGATAAAAAAGCATCCCGGTGGACCACAATGGTTGGAAATAACAAAAGTATGTGCATACATGCCTACACACACAACTATTATAGGAAATTATATTATAGACACATATGTATAATACCTACGATTTTTTACACAATAAAACGATTATTTTTGAATTAAAATTCCGGTATCTGCAAACAATGTCGAGCTGATAAACAGGCTGATGTAGAGTCAAGTTTGTACTTACTATTTACTATAATGACTATTTTACAATAATTACCAAAATCACACAATATTAATGTACTTATAACTTTATTCTCTACTCGTATGATCAATAAGTTAATTTTAGGTGATAATCTAAAATTCCGTGCGATTATTTAACATATTACCGCAAATATCATTTTGAATAACTCCGATAGACGCGTAGGTATATCTTTTTAAAATTAAAATCGTTCTCATTTTAATTTGATCATTTTACATATGTACAGGGTACCGATATCACGGAATTATTTGTAACGTACCATTTAAATACCAAAATGGTAACGGACGTGATACGTAAATTTTATGTACGCCAGGCAGTTACACCGAGGAAATCGCCTTTCACGTTTAAACCGGACGGATTTTACAACGTATTGAAATCCAGAGCCGCCAAACAGTTATCTCTCGTCAAACCCGATAACTACACCATTAAGTCTATGCTAGTTGTCGATACTTACATCCTCGTGACACTAGCCCTCTGCATAGGAGTTTCTCTGACACAAAATATTTTACACACCCTTATATTGGCTGTATTGACCGGCGCTGTGTTGGGACTCGGGACCGTGGCCAGTCATAATTTCACTCATCTTAAAGACAACTGGAGGATGTATTACGTGCAATTGAGCATGATATCTGTTCGGTGAGTGCAGTTTTACTCGTATTGTTATAAATCTAAACATTTCTTAGAACAAATTGTCATTGTTTGTTGTTACGTATCTATATAGGGAATGGAGAATATCGCATGTATTTAGTCACCATATCTTCACGAATACAGTACAAGACTTGGAAATGACACTGCTATATCCGTTCATCCACTGGTTTCCGACGGATGACAAACCGTTCACAGTCCGCTTATTCCCCTTTCTCACGCCCGTCATTTATCCTTTCATAATACCCGGGCAATTAGCTATTAGGTATACATTTTATATATGTCAATATACGACAAATCCAAAATAATGGTGTTTAATTGCAAAATGTTATTATTATGTACCAAATTACCGATGTTACAGAACTTTTAAGGGCAAAAATGATATAGCTGATCTTTTAATATTCGTTATACCAGCTCTGTTGATGTTATTCGGGCAGTTGACCGTTATTTCTGCCCTTATCGCGTGGCTTTTTATAGTGATGACGAGTAGTTTTATGTTTACTTTCGTTGGATTCAGCGCTCCGCATCATTTTCCCGATAATTTCCACGACGGAGACAATGTCAAGTAAAACAGTTTGAAATAATATTATAATACGCCTACCTACATGCGTTTACATTTTAATTGATTATTTCATTCAATTCATATTTAATTGATTAATAATTATTAATAATAATTCAAATTGCATGTAATTTTAAATATAAATATTTATAGTAAATTAACCATTTTAAATCGTACATTTATTCTACCAAGTACACAATTATTATCGTTAGTAAAACTAATTGTGTTTTTAAAGGGCATAACGAAAGTTATAATCACATTTTTAATTCAATTTTTATTTTAAAGATAATGCTTATTAGGTAGTGTGTTCACATTTCAAAATAATATTTTATTATGTGTCATAAATGCATAATCTTTAAATAATAATATTTTTATTATTATATATATTTTTTTTCTCTGATTTAGTGGTGAACACATGGATTGGGGACTTCATCAAACGTACACCAGTGTAGAACGGAACGAACCGATTGATAATATATTTTTAACGATGGCCACGTTCGGGGACCATACACTACATCATTTATTTCCTGCTTTAGACCATAGTTTAATACCGCTCTTACAAGACACATTCGAAGACACGTGTAAAGAATTCGGACTGGATTTGACACAAAAATCTGCGGTGACGATTGCGCGCGGACAATTCAAACAATTAGTTCGCCTCACTCCGAACGATCCGAAAAGAATACCATAATACTATTAATTAATATTTTCGAAACCTTAATGGATCGATACATTTCCTATTGAATATCAGAAAAATTACGGATACACAAATTTTTTTTGAAAAATGTGGCTATCCCTATAATTGGGCTATTGCGCCAAAAAACGCCTGTAGGCTGTAATTATGTACATAAATATTGATGAATAACAGCTAGTACAGGCGTATAATACACAATTGAACCATAGATTTTATAATATTCCATGGAAAATCAAAACATATTATATTATATACATTTTTTTTTTATCGTGGAACACGATTATCGTTTCCTAACATACATTTTTTTTATTGTTTTATAAAATCCAACTTTTTGTTTTGAAATACCTAGTAAATTTTACACTTTTTTATGTATAAACATTTTATTGGCCATTTTCGTCGGAATATTGTTCTTACTTTAAGACGATAATGCATGCATGATACCACGTTAATTTTTTGCTCAATAGGTACCTACCTATTTACAGGACATTATAAATGCATAACTAGCTAATGGAAATATAATTTATAAATGGTTATTTATAAATTATAATTATAAGGAATATTATTATTGTTTACATTTTCTGTTTTAGAACCTATCTTTCATCAAAATTATATTATATAGTGAAGTACAGTAACTATACAAATATTTTTAGATTTGATACCTCTTTAAATTATATGAGAATTATTATCCCTACATAATAGTAGTAATAGGTGTGATTATTTAATACGATATTTTGATGCAATTGCATATTCATTCTGTTATAATGAATATCATGTTGTCAGAATGATTATCATCAAAATCACATTATTTTAATTTGCAAGAAAGACGTAGGGAATTTATTGTTTTAAAAATAGAAATTTTATGTGTATCGTAGGAAGAAGGTACAATTGTTAATACTTATAATGTAAAAAAAAATATACATGTATGTTAGTAAAATTAATGGCTTCTTTATACTGATACATAGAATTTTTTTTTTAAGCTACAAACGTATTGGCAAGGTTGAGCAGCTAGGTGTTGTTATTAAGTACTATCTGTTTTTTTGATCTTACGGACGTTAATGATAATATTATAATATCAACACCTAAATACCTGTATATGAAAATATTATGCGAAATATATAGGTATAGACAAGAAAAAAAAAATAAAATAAACATCACGCATTCTATAGCCCGTTTTGAGTTTAATAATGAATTTATATGAAATATTAATTAGGAACCATAACCTAATTTTTCTTTGCAGTTGTTTATTTTTTTTAGGGGGGGGGATAAGTATGTACAATTTATGTTTTATGTTATAATCAGTGCTGGCAAAGATAACAGTTAAATAGTTTATCTAGATAAAAGATATAGATAATCGTATTCATGAATTAACATTTATCTGAGATAAAGATAATTTTAAATTATTTATAGAAATAACGTATATTAAGACAATATAAAAAAATAATATTTTAAGAAGGTATATTCAGAATTAAAATATATTATTAAAACTCAATGTATTACAGGTATTACAGGTCAGTCTGTATAATTCCTATATCCTTTTTTTGAAAAATCAATTATTTTTTTTAGTCAAAATATGATATTATAACTATAATACTACATATTTGACATTTTTAAATAAACCAAGTGATTATAGAAAACAAAAAGTTAGCTTAGGTTAGGAACTAGACATTTTCAAATCTGAGGATAGAAATACTATACGTTCTATGTGGTGTTCACTCCATCCCCCTTTAAAGCTAAGATCCTTTAAACAAGATCTCTTATTTATTATTTTTCCTATTTTACTCTTATATACTGTAAAATTTAATTTATGAGATTTATGAGATTTCTTTAAATATATGTACAAGTAAAAATATACAAATTCGCCCCTGAAAATATTACGTCAATAAATCCCCGCTCCTTCTTGGTTGATGATTGGTTAATGGTTATATTATTATTTTAATATGAGTGGAATTAAAAAAAAATTATGTCAAAATACGGGAGTTATAAAAATGTTGTATAATATTCGTAAATTCGAATGTTTAAACCGTGTTCAGGGTCATTGTGTTTAGAACGATACAGAAATAATAACATATAAACCACAAAATATAAATAATTAGATACGTACCAGATAGATTTTTGTTTCTTTTAAGCAAACTCAATATCAGAAACCCAAGGATTTTACAACTAGGTCATAAGTATACTTCAGTCGTCTAGAGATTGTATAGTTTTACTAAATGATGGTTTATTAACTTCGCTTCAAATCGTTTTTTGTTAGCAATGGTTTATCGTTGGTTACAGATTTCAATTAAATAACTTTTTAATTTCTCACCTACAACAGTGGCTACACCTATCTCCAGTATCAGCTTTTTTTTAGATTGAAGTAAAAATAATGTATTGGTAGTAAAAAATGTGCATTTATTTTAATTTTTAATTTTTGTTTCCTGTTTGAACAATTTTTTCACCACAATTCTTTCGTCAATCATCAACATCGGATGTAGTTTCTGGTAGTAAATATGCAACTTAAATTGATTATGTGAACTCATTGTGGATTGAGACTTAAGTTTACTTTATACCAATAATTGGAATATTGAAATGTATTCTTTCCTCTCATGTAATAAAAGGAGTTCATGGCTCTGCTCAGTTGACCAAAAATATGGTTAAGTATAATTTATAGAGTATTTTTAACAATCGAGATTTTGCTAAATATTTTCGAATTTATTAATAAGTTCAGGTTTTCGGCATAAATGTGTCACTGATAATAATTATTATTAATTAATGTTATCCTTATCGAGCGGAGTAGAGGCATAAAAAAATACGAGTATGCGCAATGTAAAAAAAAAAAAAATCGAACGATGGGAGAATCGTTTTTGTGTCGGACATAACGAAAAATACAGAAAACAGTAATAAGAATAACACTACGTCATAATAACGTGTACATCGGACCGGTGCACACAGGCATTCCGTCAGTGGTCACTAATTATTTTATCAAAAAGGGATGAACAAATAATATTATCATACGTGCGCATAGAATGTATAAATAAATATTTACATATACACGCTGAACACAACTACACATATATAAAAAGTGCTATCGAGAGCAATTTTATTAAAATAATAAAAAAAATAAAAAAGATAAATAGACTTCTAAATAATACTATTATCATGTTCGTATGTAGTGGTCGCGGATATGTACAAAATTTACAAACGGTTATTAAAAAACACGAGTTTGTAAAATGTAGGTATTGTAATATTATTATGTAACTGAACTAATGAACAGTAAAAATCCGAAGGGAATATAGGTCGTTTTATTAATATTAGGTAAATATTAGATATTTGCATATTGCCAGGCGTAATAATTGTCCATTAAATTGATTTTGTTTTTATCCGGGAAGCCAGAAATCAATAATACAAAAAAAAAATATAAGATTGGTTAATGTTACAAATACTGCTCATGGGTAGGCTATCTTTTTTGAAAGTGGTAAGTTGTGATGTGGTAAAATTTCAAGCTATTCTTGAGCTATTTTATAGATATTTTAATTTTGTGAGTTTTATACGTAATCTTTATTCGGTAGGTACTTTGTGGATAAAAATAAAATTGTTAGACAAAACAGAAACGTTTGAAAATTTTATATAAGTTGTGCTTATGTGAACACTTTTTATACCAGAGAGCTTACTCCGATTTTCAAGTAAGCAGCTTTTCCGAGAGTAAATGTTTTCCGGGTGGTTCTTTAAAGAGGTCATTTTTTTAGATTCTCATAAATATCCGGGATAATGAGGAAAACCTGGTTCTTTAGGTTAAAAAGATTGAAAGATTAAAAACCGATTGTCATTGGTAACCGTTTTTATTTATGTTTTGTTATTATTAATTTTTATTGTTTTAAAATATTTTTTGAACAATCATTGTTATCATCGCTGTATTAATTTTACCATAATATGACATTATATATATTGTTGACAAAGCAACATAATCGTTTTACGTAAACAATGACTAATCGTTGTGTACAGATATAAATTGAATTTCCCTCTAAATCCTACGTTCCCAACTTCTTACCTACAACAATGTCCTACCCATCGTGCAAAACATATCCAGTTTTTTTCTTTTTCTCCTTCGATAATTTGAACGACAAGCTCTCGGTTCCCTGAATTTCAATAGTATTATTGAGAGGCTGATGCTCTATATCATATTTATTTTTGAATTTTCGAATTTCTATATTATTACCGTCGTCGTCGGTTCCGTAGTATAATAATGTTATTATAATCTATATTGACAGTACAAATCCGTTAATGATTGATAAACATCGTTTCCGCCTGAGAAAACCGAAACGTGGGCGAAACGGTCGTATATTTTATATATATAATAATAATAGCAGTATACAATGTATTCAGAAACGGTAATGAAAGAAAAAAAAACAAATTCGAAGAAAACGTTAATATTTCGGAGGTATGGATGTGAAAAAACTTATCTCGCGAGTAACCGATATAAAATATATATAGAATATAATAAATAATAACATACCTACGTGTATCCACTCACGTCCCACACTCATGATGGTTTTATGAACATAAGGAGAGAACGACAGAGAAAGATACTCCTTTAAATCATCCGAAGGCACTTTTAAAAACTAAACGGTACCTGCAGCATAGGCGTGCGAAAGCGGTACGTACATAGAGTACTTGGCATTTTTTTGTCTTTCGACTGTTGACAAAGGATTTTCTTCAGTCGAAAACAATTCAGCGTGTCATATTGGACGTATTGAGTTGATTTTGAATAACGTCTTTTCATATATTTTCAAATTACTGAAATTTCAGAAATCGATTTTTAATTTGTATGGTTTCAATTTTTATTTTGATATTGGTGTCATGTTTTAACGGTTTTAATCGGTATTTAAAATCGATTTCAAGTCCCGAATTAGTATTCCTCGATAATAGTATTCCTGGAGATCAAGTATTTCAGGCAATAATTCACTCAAAAATGACACACAAATATTCTATGGCAAAAGGCGACCCACCAATATGTCAAGTATGCGGTACCACGCTCACAATTAAACAAATTTTCGAAGAATACAAAATATATGAAAAACAAAGAGAAGAAGTAAACATAAGCCATGATATCAGCATAAGTCTAGGTCCAAACCTAGACAACGAAATAAATACTATAGAATTTTTAAAAACGCAAATATTAAAATCATTATAAGATAACACTAACAACATTGCAATGTAAACCAAATTGTTTTAAATTCATATGTATGTTAATTAACTAATTTTTATTCATTCATACTCTATTTTTTAGTTTTTTGTGTTATTATGTTGTTAAAGCAAAAATTAATAATTTCAAGAATAAAAAAAAAAAAATAACCTCAAATATCTCCAGTCCACATTTTCATTGAAATACTATTTTGGAAAGTCATGATTATCATTTGAAAACTTAGATACATATTAATAAGATATGTCTAATTCTTATTTAGGTGAAAATATTGAACACAGCAGTGATGCAGGGTAAATAATATATATAAAGCAGTGTGATATTCCTCAAGTTATAAATCTGAATTCTACTTCATATGAACTACGGGGAGCGATACATGTTCGCAGAAGTAGAAGTCTACTTCGTAATACAGTAGGACATTACAAAGCTTATGTAAAAAGATGCGACAAAAATTGGAAGTTATTTGATGACCTTGAAAAAAGGCCAGTGCCGGTTGAAGAAAGTACAAAAGTGTCGTGTAAACTATACACTATATAATCGTAAACTTGTAAGTAATAATAATATAATACACAAACGGAGAATTTATTGTATATTTGATATTAAAAAAAAAAAAAAAATGTCAACTACCTGTTACAAATATTATCTTATGTACCTTTAATTACAATAAAGAGTAAATTTATATATATATATATATACATTTATAAATGAATGTATGTATGTCTGTCTTTTACGCGTTCCTAAATGGCTGGACCGATTTTGATGGAATGTTTTGTGTGTGCTTGAGTGGGTCCTTAAATGATTTGGATTTTCACAATTGGACCCGGCAGGGTCAACCCGGAGATAACCTAACATTTGATTAACTAACCTTTAAGGTACCTATAGTTTGATAAACGTAATTGTGACATTATTTCCATGACTACTATTCCAACACTGAATTTTTCCTTGAATAACTCTATTTGTACCATAATAATATTATTCAGTTGGCCGTAAACTCCAATGATCGGGAAACGTTCCGTATCTAGACTTAGCGAAAAAGGCTGCTATCGCGGCGCGGCGGTTATATTACATTATGTACGTATGTGCTGGGGTTTATTTTATAACGTCAGTTTTTATATTGTTAACCATTATTATTATTTTAGATATTGAGCGCAACGAACCGTATTAGGTATACGATGATTTTTCTTTAAACAATATTTTTTTTCTTTTGCAACAACTTTCTGTTAGAAATCTTGCTCCAATCAAAAACGCCGGGAAAGTTGTTGTTTTTTTTTTTTTATAGCATTTCTAGTTGGTGCATTGAGAATGTTGTTTTTTGATTTTCCTACAAGTATTCTATTAGAAACCAGAAACTACAAGTTTTCTAAATAACTGAGAAAAACTGGGAAAAAATCTATGGAAAATGGGAGAGTTTACGGCAATTATGATTTTATTATTTTCGATTGTTTTTCTTGTTGTAATTCGTTTAATAATAACCGTAGATACCTGCGTTTTTTGTAGAATTTTTGCATTATCCTTGCATTTATAGATTAGGTAAAATTTTCAAAATATTCTGTCGATTTATCAATAGTTATAATTTGACATTTTCGAGTTAGTTTTTATTTGGTTTTTATATGGATAACAGTGTTTGGTCAAATAGGAATGCTTGACAATTTAACGCAAGATTCGTTGTAAGTTGCATTCGGTGGTAAATAAAAAAATCTGACCTTAATATACAAGTTTTTTTTTATAAGGGTTTTAAGTTCAAATTTTCACTTAAATCGTTAAAAATCACAGGATTTAAAACCATGTACCCATTATTTACCTATAATCGAAATTCACTCAGAATCGTATTTCGTTAGCAATGATTAATAGGTCGTGTACAGATAAAAATTAAATAATTCGCTTACCTCAACATCGCATTACTACCTTACCTCAACATCTCACCTACAACAGTGGCATACGCATCAGTAGTTTCGGCTTACTTTTGTATGCCCGTGCGGCTTTTCCGACATTAAGCGCATTATTAATGCCGATAGATTACCTTTCGTCTTTCGCCAGACGTTCTGTTTAGTTTTGGTGAGTATAATATATTAATAACATTCGACGGGATTGTCGTCTTTGTCGAATGGATAAAGGAAAAAAAAAAATTATCTCGAGATAAACGCGAAATATAATAATACGTCTCAAAACTCCCGAGTCTTTATACCTATACGGTTTAAGGGAATCTGTTCGACAAAAGCACTCGTCCGGATGTAGTATAATATTATACTTGTATATTATTAATAAAAGCTAAAAAGCCCCTTAGCGAGTGAAGATTCCGTTATATTATGCTATAATATTTTAGTCTGTACCTACTTAACAAATATACGACCATTATTAATAATAATATACAGTTGTTAGGGTTGTGTGAAACTTTAGAGAACCGATAAATGGTTATATAGGTTCTGTGAAATTCGCAGAGCATCTCAATAACAAAATAGTCTGTGTATAATCATTTGATTATAATTTCGTTATCACGTAATTACGTAATTTAATTTTCAAGTTATTGCAGATGCGTTATTTTTGTGGTGACGTAGAAAGTATAAAATACAAAGGAAATGCCAGTTTTTTATCACTATCGTCTTAAATAAAATAAGTGTGAAATTTTTAAAATTTTGATTTTGAGATTAAGCCAAGCAGGCAGTTAATAAATAGACCAAGATCTCTTATGGTTTGGATTTTAAAATTTAAAACAAAATTTACTACTTTTTATTCAAATTTTAAATCCAATACATAATTTCTTTAGAATTCCATTTTCAGTTTTTGTTTATACGTAGCTACATTTTAAATTATTACAGCACTGTAATATTCAATAAATAAATGTTTATCCAGTCAAGAATTAACTACAACTGTTATATAATTTATTATAAATGAAAAAATTAATTTGGTTTCTAATTTTGGGGACACTAAATTAAATACTAAATACTAAACTTAAACCCATTAAAGTTTCAATTTCAAAAATATTTTGAAAAAAATAACATACTTAATCAAACATTAGAAATACATGATGAAATAAACTGACTTCAGAGTATAATTTTGTATTTAATTTTATTCAAGGTTCGTTGTGAAAAAATAAATTAAAATTCACATCTAAAAAAAATATCGTTATAAAATACCATATTATATGTACATAGATGATTTGGAAATTAATAATCCATAAGGTTCAAGATCAAACTTTCAGTCTATTTCTGCTCTATATTATAATTTTGCTCTTATCAAAAATAATTCAAAACTTTCGAACATATTTTTAGCTGCTTTAAATAAATCAAAAAATTTAAAACAATTTGAAAATGATTTGTTTTTTAAACACGTTTAGCTGATGAATTAAACCGTCTCTAGAAAGAGATGGAATTTCTATAAAGACCTTATGTGTCATAAAAAAATGTGAATTTTATCTCGGGTTTAGTTATTGGTGATACTTTAGCATTCTTTTAGCCTTATACTTTAAGTATTAATTGTTTTTACAATTTTAGCAAATCTTTTTCAGCTAATTATTTCCGTAGATGTTCGCAAAAATAATAAATTAGTTACCAAATATAAGATGAATTAACGCTTCGAAACATTCACAATTATAATACGGATGTTTAAATAAACAACTTTTAATTAAAATGTGTTAACGAAGAGTGTATTTTGAATAAAATCAATATGTTTCACATGTTACGACAAATTACTGTGTCGACATAATGCACGATCATCTTATTGAAGGCGTTTGTCACTAGAATCTGTGTCGCATTCTTAGTTAGTACTTAATTGCTATTCATAATTAGTTTAAAATCGTTTACACGACACAATGCGGGGCGCAATAACACACCAACGACGTGAACGAGCGGTTGCGGTAACCGCTACGTTTTGCGCGTGGTTGCCATACGGCGCGCGAGTTGCCAAAAATGGTAACCTCCGGCCGGCGCGTCCAGGTNGCAAATATTATGCGCACGCGCAACCTCCGGCCAGCATCCAAGACCGGTGCGGTACGCACGGCGGCGGCCGGATCGCGGAGGGGCGCGGGCCCGTTCGTTGACGGGCCGCGGACAATTACGCGAATATTAAACGCCGGTACCGGATATTATTATGGAAAATATCTCGACGCATTGTTATGTAGGTACCGAGAGATACCACGTGGCAAATATTATGCGCACGCGCAACCTCCGGCCAGCATCAAAGACCGGTGCGGTACGCACGGCGGCGGCTGGATCGCGGAGGGGCGCGGGCCCGCTCGTTGACGGGCCGCGGACAATTACGCGAAGTCGTCACTCGTTATACAAAACGTACGATAATGTCCGCCATTATGGGACGGTTAGACGATATCGACAGACTGTTGTAACGCCGGAAAATTCACGTCTGCCGGCCGGCTGCGTCGGCGTGGCCGCACGGCGCGCGATGAAAACGAGACTTTAGGACGAGCGCGAGCGCAGAAGTCGCAGACGACGACCGGACGGTCCGACGGTCGCCGGTAGAAATGACGAGCGCCCGGCGGACGGTGCGATCGACGGCAACGGCGAACGTCGTCGCCCGTTCGCGGTTTTCCCATTGCGTCGCGCGAACGGCCGGGCGCGGGCCGGGGTGCAACTAGTTTGACCAATTTTCACCGATACCAACTCGCGTTTTTCTAAATTATCGTATTGTATTATGCACGGGCCGCGATATTATTGCACCCGACGATCGCAACGTGGTCCAAGGTCGTCGTATAATTATTATTATTCCCGTCGTTTGGCGACGACCGCCGCGCTGACACGACTTGTGTTACGGGTATAATACGGGACGAACGGACAATTGTCTAGATACTCTGTGCACGACATACTACTATTGTCCGCTGCCAAACACTCATCGGTACCGACTTACTTTATTTTACACGGGGTTGCCAACTTTTTTAAAAACGAATTGTCTACTTGCCGGCCAACGTACAGGTATTTTTCGTAACAATTTGCTACTGTCGTTTTGAGAAACTGGCGAATTAGCCGGGCCCCTCCCTACGTCAAAACAAATTCGACAACTCTACCGTACTGGATGATAGTGTTTTATTCAATTGTAAGCGCGTAAAGAATTTTAACCGACTTACGATTGAGTTGGTACGTTTTATTTAACAACAAACGATGTGAAATCTGATTAGACCGGGCAAGGAGAATTTTCAGTCAAATACCACCTAACTAAAATAACATCAATTCAAGAATTGCCTGTAAGTACATACGTATCACGGGTGGTGAAAACAGGAGGAATGAAGAGGGTATATCCCCATTTTTGTGATTTAAAAGAAAGAAAAGAAAATCGTTTTTAATTAATGTTTTATAAACTTTTGTAGGTGCATTGTAAAAAA
>CABPRJ010002444.1:75805-96329 GCA_902439185.1 Cinara cedri | reverse complement strand
GGTTAATGACAAAAATAAAAAAAAAAACCACTCTGTATTAATTTGTTCACCACGTTCCCTGCCATCCCTAAGATTTGAATAATACGAACGACGGCGGCGGCGTGGTATAATATCCCGAAAAAAATGGAAAATCGCGCGGAAAAAAATTTCGTTTGAAAATGTCGAACACGTGCGGGCGATGTATAATAAGTGTGCACAATAAAAATATTATATAGAATGAACCCGTAAGAGAAAAATAAAACAGCGAACCCGCTTTTATTTTATTTTTTTGTGCCGTTGGACGGCGGACGGCGTCTTACGCATACCGCTGGGTTTGGATTTTGAAAATCGTACTTCTAAACGCTGCGATAGAATAGTTTAAACGTGACCAATTTTCCTAATCCAACCAAAATCAAGACTTTGTTGTTGAATTGTAAACGTGACAAGAGGCCTCGAGGCCAGAATATAACCGGCGTAATTGCAAAAATATCACGTCGAAGCTTTGCTGTTGCGTACAACAAAACGGTACACCGCGGTGCAATCCGATACAGTTACGATGACGTATATTACTGTAGGTCAGGCATGTCAAACACGCGGCTTGAGGCTCATTTTTTTGTGGCCCGCGGCTACCAATATTAATGGACAAAAAAAAATAACATTAATGTCGTGTAACGACTATTTTAGATTCTTAGAGAGCGGTTTATTTGATATACATTATTATACTGTCTTATCTTCTGATAAGAAGATAGGTTTCAATGGGTCTCAATAGGTCTGAATAGGTTTCAAGATTTCCATTATTTAGAAAACGATTTTGCCTTGTTTACGTCTCCTTTTTCGATAGACGCAGTAAATGTTCCAACACGTACACAAATGGAACTGATCGAGATTCAAAATGATTCAAATTTAAAAAATAAATTCAATGAGGTTGGTGTTCCTGATTTTTACAAATTTGTGCCAATACAATATGTGGAAACTCGTAGATTTGCTAGTAAAATTATATCTATGTTTAGTAGTACTTATCAATGCGAGCAACTTTTTTCATTAATGAACAGTAATAAATCATCCGTCAGATCCAGATTAACCGACACACATCTAAATGCAGTGTTAAAAGTGGCTTCGTCAAATAATATTTCTCCCGAAATTGAAAAGTTGGTGGGAGAAAAGAGATGTCAAATATCGTCTAAAAAGAATTATTAATAGGTTTTTTTTGTAATTTATACAACACCTATTTATTTTCATGAATAATTAGTATGATTTATATTTTATTTAAATGTTAATGTTCATTTCTTTTTTAGTTTTTTAATTTAGTTGCAATTGCTGTACTCGTAAACATAAAGAATAAAATTGAAAATTTGTACAAAATATTTATTTTTTCGCTAAATTTTTATGTGCGGCCCAAATAGTAAACTTTTCAATATATTTGGCCCACCTGATACTTTGAGTTTGACATGCCTGCTGTAGGCAAACGAACTGCGTATTGAGTTTGCATCACATCGCACGCGGCAGTCGGGCATCCGGTATGCGAAACAGCAGCCGCGAAACGTTTCGGTCCTGAACGACGTGGTTTATAACCGGAAACGCGATTAAAAACAAGGGAATAAAGGAACGATTGAACGGAACGGTCGATGGAAAATACTGTAAACAGATTTAATGTTTTATAAAAAATAACCAACATCGATGACGATTCTTGTAAAAATAATAACAATAATCAAGCGCACGTAATGACGGAACAAGCGCGTTCGGAATACCCGCGCAGCTCGGCGTACGCGACTTTCGAGTTATCGCTGTCGAAATGTTCAATAACAAGTGTGTCTGCGTTTGTACGCAACATTCGGAAGTACGCTTAAATTGCTGTTCGTTTTGTTCAACGTTTCGGACGGCGCGAGGCCCCAATACGTGTCCGCGCGTACGTTTGAAATCGATCGTATTTTTCACGCTCGAGTATCGACACTTCTGACGTGCGACTTTATTGTTATACCCGGCGAATGATGTCGACAAACATGTTGTCGTGCGATATTTTTCCGGCCAGAGTAAAGCCGTCGGATCATCTCAACAGTGACCGTTTTGCAGTTGTCGCGGCGAATAATTATGAAGCATTTTAAATAACAGCGTTTTGCTGCGTATTGTTCGGTCAATGGCGCGACATCGCGGCCAAACCAATGTCATATTAATCGCCTCGCCCGGCGTTTGAAACGCTCTAGTTATACTATGGCGCGGCACGGTTTCCAAAAAAAAAAAAAAAAAACGCCGCGCGCCGAGGACATCTCCGGGCCGACGGTTTCGAACGACCGATATCGTCACAGATACGATACGCGAGTGTTGTTTATACAACTCAATTATAAATAATATGTTTTAACGTAACGATACTTATTATTATTATTAGGCACCTATACCCGTATGATTATTATCATGTCCGAGAACAATATACGGTATTCACGTCGCGCGACTGACGAGATACACACAATAAGAGTGCGGTTTTTTTGTTTTTTTTACGGCACGAATACACACACACACACTCATACTTGATAACACAAAATAGGCGTGTTCGGTTTTCATCATAAAAATACACGATTAGAACATTTTTTTTTTTTTTATATATATACGTACATGTATGTGTTTTTTTATACGTATAATAAGCGAATCGTAATAATGTATAGTAGTATATCGAATGGACAACAATAGCACAACGGGATAAAATTAAAATGTGCATAAATTAACGCTCGTCGAGCCGTGCGTCCGTGCGCGTGTATACGAAAAACCGCATCCTAAAAAGCTATCGGAATAGGTGTTTTTTTTTCCAACGTTTCGAACGCGGCCGGGTATTGTTTGTTTTTTTTTTTTTTTTTTTGTTTCTTCATAAAATAGTGACGAAACCGTGTGTTTACTGCCGTGGTGTAAGCGCCACGCATGTAGAAACTATTTTCGTGGAAAACAACCGTTTTCAACTCAATCGATTTGCAATACCCGAATATCGTTGATTAGTTCAACGTAAAGAAGAAGCTAGTAGTTTTACCAACATGTGTTCTTTTTTTCACGGAAAAAACATTTTTGGTAATTAAAAATGATCCGGTTTTTTTCACCTTAAAAGATACGGGTTTTTCACCTAACCTAACCTACTTTAGTTTGAGAAAAAAATTCTAGATTATATGCAACACTAAAAAATTAAAAAAACTGACGAGAAATATCGGTGCGAGGGTTTAATTTTTAAATTTCCATGACGGCTACAAGGAAGAAAAAAAACTACGACTGAAACTAGCTTTGATAACCTTATCGTCTTAACGATATCCGCTCAGAATCGGTTTTTTCTCGATTTCAATGAGTACCAGTCAAAGTATTCCCTATTATACACCACCAATACTTCGGACCTAAAACTGTCCCACCTACCCACGGTATGTCCTTCTTTATTTATTATTTTCGCGATTTTCTCGATCGCTCGGGCAATACCGGAATACTGTCGTACTCGTATTGCAATATTGCTGTGGGAATGAAAAAAGAAAATAGTAATAATAATCGAAACAAATCAAGAACTTCGCTGTAGAAAATAACAATCGCTTGCATTTTTTCGATATTATTCTTATTATTTTTTTTAACAAAATCGTATATTATCGAGATAGGTATTTTATGGCCCGACTGCAGCAACGCGAAAAACCGCGCGCGACGGTCGCAGCAGTAGGTATAAACGTTTAATAAATTATTAATTGCAGTTTTTTTTTTTTTTACCATTCTGTATATTATAATATACAAACGCGTTGTCACTTCGACATTATATAGATAGTATATATATTATTATATACGCGCGCGTACTATTAAAAATACAGTCGGACATACTTCACACCTCGGGTGGGCCGCTTTTTTCCCTCCCCGAGAAGTCGCGGTGTTAAATTATTATTTTGAACATTGAACGCAATGCGATAAATCATCGTGTTCGAAAAACGACCCGGTGAGCACACAGTCCAAACTGTCCGGATTTATGTGTATATATTTTATATATATATATACATTTAGCATAAAAGAAAAAAAAAAAGAAAAAAATATACCTACCTCCGATTCAAAGCTTTTCGAAAATTCCAACGCGTACGTCATTATTTTTTTTTAAATTCCTTTTAAATTAATATTCGATAACAATAATAGTCCAATACCGAAATACCGAGCGTTGTTTCGTCAAGAAGACCGAATACTATCGATCGTGTCGAATAAACTGTATTATTACTATACTTTTGGAAAGCGTCATATTCCGAGGTGTTCCGTGAAATTGTTCGAGCGTTTTTTTTTTTTTTTTTTTTTTTCGCGCTGTCACAAAAAGCGTTTCCCGAGACGATTATTGTTGAACGAATGGATACGACATCATCGTTGTAAAACTATATAATTTATAGTAGCTCTACTGTGCTCCGAATTTACGTAGACGACGGGGAGGGGGGAAATAAAAACAGTGATCACAGATTATATATTATGTGTAACGTTTCTCGCGAAATACGTCAGCACAAACAGCAACCGTTATCGATTACAGATTGTCCGCGTAGTGGCGTTCGATATTTTATCGAAACGTATGATACGCCTCTGTATCGATATCGTCGTATGAACATGACGTCCGGACCAGAGCGACATTGTGGGTCGCACGCGATTCCCGTGTTGTTGGCGACTAGTCGCCTGAAATCGTTCTCCAAAAGTCGTCGGCTCGTGTGCATGCGCTTTCGAGACGAAGTGGACAAATAAATTATTGTAGTGAAAATCACGTTGTTGTTGACAACAATGTTTTCAATTCCTCCCTCCCCCGCAATTTAGATGTCAACATTTCAGGCCGTCTTCGGTAATTAACCAGACAGTAGAAAATAAAAAAAAAAATTGTTGTGTCACTTATAAAATAAACGGTTCTTATCAGTATCTGCCTACTTGGAATAAACGATTCAGTTATCCCATAGATTGACAACTGATATCTTTTGCAGTTGTTACTGCTAAGTGCTAACTGTAGCTAGGTACCATTAATTAGGCACACTTAATCAACGCTGCTACTAACTGTGACCGGCGAGTGACGACTACTATCAATTTGAGAAAATGTTGAAATAAAATATATTATTATATAATTATGTCCACATTAAATCATTAAAACCTAAGTAGGTATGTACCCGTCTCTAATAGCCATCTCTAGTAAGGTAACTGTGTCGTTTATTCCAGGTAGACAGGTACTGATAAGAACCGTTCATAAGCTGCATAGATAATAAAGATTTGACCACACGCATACTGATAACGTGCCTACTCACCGACGTTTCGAGATGGGGAAGAGGGACTGTATTCTTTCTTAGGCTGAGGTTATTTTGAGGTTGTGTTCAAACTAAGGATTGAGTCTTAATTCGTGCCGTTTACAGGCATAATAGCTATTTTATAATATTTGTTTGGTTTATTATATTCTAAAATAAATCAGAAAATTTGAAGTTTCATGTTGTTTTTATTTTTTTATCATTCTAAGGAATCTTAAAATGAATAAGAATCTATCGAATAAAAATATTCATTGCCGTTGTGATGCTTTTACAAGTTAAAAGACACATCTGTATATTATTGACGTTTAAAATACGATAAACTACACAAGTCCAAACCGTCATCGAAACAAACTAATCATTAATTCCATTGGAATTTTTGAATAATTAGCTATAAAATATGCTGTATAATTCGAAGTTATAATTTAAAGCGAACAAAAAAATATTAATCACAATAACTAAAACAGTCTTAGTTTTAACAAACCCTCAAAATACCATCAGTCAGAGAAAGATCATTATGGAAACAGTCTCTCTCATTTCCACATTCCGATCAGCGATTGCAAATTGTGTGATAGCCTATCCGTTCTCGGGTATCTACTATTAGCAGTCGTCTGAAGGTCTAATCTAGCCTAGTCAAACGTCGTATATACAACTTCCGTGAATTTGCTCAATATTTAGTGAATATTTGATTTTATTAAAATACTAAAATACTAGTTAAACGCTTTTTCAAACGCTGAAATGCGAACAGTACGGTTACATCGGTCGCACGGTATTCCAAATCATTGACAACTACGTTTGGAAACAATTAAGTATCCGAAAATGGAAGACAAGAAAGTCGCCCTGACAATGTTGCTATGTACGGAAACCATCGTTATCAACACGGACGACAACCGCAAATGTTCGACAAATTTCTCGTTCGGAAAAACTTTTCGACTCTATTGACGTTGTTCGCGTGTTGTTACGTATAATCTGTGTTTTCCAGTGACGTTTTCCACACTCGGGCGACCGAAAAACGGTTTTCCCCGTGGTTTGGTACAGAATATTGTAATACTCTGTTATCTGCGGCGTACGCTCTTTGTCGAGCTGCGATAACACCCGAGTGCGAAAACCGCCGTTGACGGTCTTTTGTTTTGCGGCACGACTCGCGCGCATACGACGCACTCGACTGGAAAACCGTACACGATAATAATAATAATAATAATAATAATAATAATATTAAAATAATAATAATATAATATAACACGTTTTCCGAGACCGGCCTCGATTTTCGCCCGTGCGTACAGCTGCGGTGCCCGTTAATTTATTTCATACCTATAGGTAAGTACTTACAATATTCGTCGTGCAAAATACGGCCGGGAGACGCGACGTCCCGTTCCGCTTTTTCCGCTTTTGTCGTGCGTTTTGACCGAGAGCCAGATACTGCCGCACGGGCCTGGCTAAAGCTCTCGTGACGCTGTAAAATATGTACGAGTATATACGTAGACGAAAATTGGTGGAATTCTCATTCTCGTGGGAACAACTATAGATCATTACATTATCGACGGTCGGATCGTCTTCCTCGGTACCGTTATAGTAGTTGCCGGTAAAAACGATACGAGACCAGTGAGTTCTTCTCCTGTGCGTAATGAATGAAATTATAAGCCTTAACGTCAATTATTCCGATATTGCTTCGTCCGGGGTCTTCGACTGCGCGTCCGTTCGCGAGCTCACGTCCGAAATTAATCGAGAATAACCTTCGATTTGTTGTAGGTACAAAACCACGTCGGGTGTAGGTCAGATGAAAAAAAAAAAAAAAAAAAAACGTGCTTGTGAAGAGGACATGATACCCGCGTGTGATGTCTCCGTCTTGTAAACACGTCAAAGCGAATTTTCTTGCAGCAGGACCAACTCGGTGCTGTTCGTATTAAAGTGAATTTTACTATTATCAAACGATATTTCGTGCCTGTCTTGTGGAGCAAGGTAAATGGCGTGCCCTGAAATTGTCAATGCGAGCAGATTTATAGTAAATAATAATCGCGAATCGTGAATCATGAAAGCGTACACGTTCTTCCGTTGTACCGGCTAATCCGACAATACGAATTGAAAAACAAATTTTCGTTCAATTAATCGATGTTTTTTGCCACGTAATTCTGGGTGAAATTATGTGATTTCAAGACAAAATCACCGAATAAACACACATAGTTGGTGAACTATTGGGCCGACGTGAAGAGGGCGTATGCAAACCCCACACATAAACTATATTTTCTGTTCCTCATATTATGTCGTTTCGACCGGAAGACTGTGTTAAGTAAGTATACGTATTTAAACGGGGTCGGGGTACGGACTTATACGACGCGTTTTATAAAATCATATATTTTTGCGCCCGTTCCGACGTACGCCTTAATTGTCGCTTGGCACGTGTTCCGGCCGGCCGTTTCCTGCGAGTACTTTCAGGCCCGCTTAGTGGCGTCGAACACGCGGCGCGTTTGTCGTCGCCGTTTCGCCACTTGTATTATTTTGGTTTTTTTTTTTGCGCCCGCCCGCACAGGTACTGCTAACGACAGCAACGATATAATATTAATAATTTATAATACTATAGGCATACGTAAACGCAGGGGTCGGGATGGCGTGTCAGGACGCGCCGAACACCGTTAAAATTGAATAATACGTTCGCACGATAACGTTATAATAACAATAATTATATCGGGGTGGTTAATACGCGGTGCATTTTAATGCACCGCGCGTATTATTACTGCACTGAAATTAAAAATTAACCGCACAAATATTGTGAGCACCTTATATTTTATTACCGAACCGGAAGAGCGCCACAAATTCCAACTAGTCGACCACTAAGTACAGCCTACAATGATTATCTTTTTAAACTTAAATGTAATTCTGTTTGATCAAATAACGTTATCTACATAGGAGGTGACTACCAAATAAAAACTGGGTACGTGAATAACACACATAGAATGCCAATAGTTACCTAAAATGATTTGAAAACTTTACTGCGTCTAGAAAATATAAATATAGTTTTTCTGTCAAAATGTCAAATCTCTACGGTAGTTTTTAACTGAATTACAATAAAAAATTAAAATTGAGAATAATAAAATCATTATTTTTCTAATCTTTTCCGTTATTTTCACGGTTTTTCGGTTTTGTTAAACTATTAAAAAAACTACATAGAAAATCAAAAAACCATTTTTCACCAACTAAACTAAAAATACAACAAAAAAGGTCTCTTATCGTTTTTATATCGGAACAATATATCAGATAAAAAATACAAAGCAAATCAATTATAAATAACGAAATCATAATATCTTGAATGTGTTCGATTTCAATTTTCTTCTCTTTTCGATTTTTTTCCAATTATTGTGAAAATTACTTGGAAAATCAAACAAATGATTTATTTCGTGATCGGTTGCTGTAGATGAGCTTCAAGAAATATGGATTTTAATAAAATCCGCGTGAAAGTTAAATATAGGGAAAAATCAATTTTCTTTGACTTTTTGTTGTTGCATAATAATTTGACCATAGCGGATTTAACCAATACCCGATGTTTGCTGTCGACCTAAAACGGTTAACCGATCAAATATTCGAAATCGTAATATAAACGATTGAATACAAATTGCTCTCCGAAAATATCGGGTCATATATCTGTTTTGAAAAAATAACTTGTGCTCACCATCAGTGTCGCAACTAGGATTTTTTAAGCAGAATGGTACTTGTCTACATTGAACAAAAAAACGCAGTTTTTATTAAAACATTTATATTACTAAAATACAGACACAGGGGAGTATTCAGGCACCCAATATACCCCCTCCCTTGGTTGCGCCACTGCTCACCACTAATTATAATGCAAATAAGTAACTCGTGAAATTCGAAAAAACTATAAACACAAAAAACATAGAAAAAATACATTGAAAAATGTCGTGTATTGTTAATTAATATACGCGGAATTATAGTATTATTAACATAATAGTAACCGAATTTGAACATACCGGGTTTTTTCGAATGTTTCCTCGGTCGATAAAAACATGTGGAAACCGATAGTTGTACGTCATAACAACACGCACGTAAAAATATATTATAATTGCTCAGCGATTGCGAGGAAAACAAATTATGTTGTTGCTTTTAAGTTTTATTACGTTATTATTTGTTTGAATAATAATTAAATCCGATTGGTAGTAACAGTAATAAATAACCATTGTCATTAATCGTGATATTGTCTTATGTAGTGCACTTAAATTATAAAAAGATTTCGAAACATTAAAAACAAATAAATGCCATTTGAGCCGTCTTCTACGATATAGAGTGTACTACAGTGTTATCTGAATGTTAATAATACTCTGGCAATATTTATTTATTTATTTTTTTAATTGTTTTCTATTGAATTTTGTATCGGACGACACAGATGTAGAGAAAAATTAAATTTCTATTTTCATCTATTAATTACTGAAAAAAAAAATTACTTAATTTTTTCACTTTTTAAAATTTTCAAAACAGCCATTTGGTAAAATAAATTACTCTTAAAATTTAAATACACCTATCGTACATTTAAATCCGATTCATAAATCTGAGTCTTTTGGTAAATATTGTATTATTTTTTATGGGGAATATGGTCAGTATTTAGGCAACTACAACCTTCGATGCGTATATTCGTTTAACAGTAATAAACAATTTGTTTTACCTACTAAAAATATATTAAATCCTCGTTCCCGAAACAAATTTCTAATTACGCCATTGCGTTAGACCGAACGACAAATTAAATTTTCATCTGTATGAAATATTGTTATTTAAACTCTGTATGCGTCAATCGTCTACATATAATATAGACTAGTAATTTGTTTTTAATTATTCTATTAAACGCTATAATATCATTATGGCGATGCGGTGAAATACGCGTAATTATGATTATAATAATTACAACAGTTTCGTTTTGGTATACTGACGGTAATAATAATTGTATTATAATTTCGGTGACGAATTTGGTTGATCGAATTCGTTGAAAACAAACTTTTTAAATGAATCTTTAATTCGATTTAACGGCCGTCGTACAAGTTGTGCAAGTATTTTAAACTCGCTAACAAATCAACGAAACCGGCGTACAAATTAACCGCAACACAATAACACGGTTAATTGTGTATAGTGTTCAACGTCAGTAACAATTTTCGCATGAAATTGTCGTAGGGAAAGACGTACCTACAGTCGACCGACAATAATTATTGTAGACAATTCATTTATCTTACAGAATTCGAATGTAGAACAACAGTTTCGAAAAGGGAATACAATTATACAACATTATAAAATTGGATTGTTTGGTTCACTTTTATGTAAATACACAAGTACCTACTTAGTGTATTGTAAAATAACGTGCAATTAAGTGTACACGGGGAGTATTTTTAATAATATAAAAAAAAAACTGCTCGTAATAAAAAAAAAAAAAACAATCTTATTTTTGACTAAAAGAGTATTTTTTACAAGGAATTTAGTACGTATAAAACGTTAAATTGTATTTATTAGGCGGGGGAAAAAAAGGCCGCCGAAAAGTGAATCTCGAAATCGTTTGAGTAAGTATCGAAATTATTTTATTACATTATATCGAGCAATAATTATGTGATAACAATGATCATAATAATAATAATATTCCTTTACGTAGCGTTAATAATATTATCAAATTGATCTTATTATTCTACTATAAATTTAATAAATGTATATAATGCCATTATTAAAGATCTGAGAAAAATATTATTGGATTTACTTACAATCATTTTTTTTTTTTTTTTTTTTTTGACGTTCACGGGCGCAGTTAATCAAATGCATTTTGTAGTTCAGTAAAAAAAAAAAAAAATTCTAAGCATTAAGCAATAAATAACCGAATGATTTTGGTTTTAAGGTACTTAAAGTTACTAAAGTACTATTAAGTATTAAATTTGAATCGGTATGTTTTATTTATGTGTAGGTCACTGTTATAAGTGGAAGTTTGGAAAAGTATAGAATACATGAGCATACGTGTATTTTGTATACTGAAAGAAACAATTCTGAACGAAGCTTATATGAAAAAAAAAAACGTGATTTTAGAGCATAGAACGTTAGTATAAAGTGCAAAAAAAAAAAGGTTTGGATTGAGGTTCGTTGATTATTGATCACCTGGGTTCAGCCCATTTCAACTCACCTCTGTACGTAAATAAATGTATTTTCAATAGTGCTACACTAAAATACGTATGAAATACAAAAATTATTAAATTAATTGTTATAAAGGATAATAAAAATAATAATAAATAAATAAATTGTGTATTTTTTGTGTTGTCTAAAATCCGTATTTTCATACGTGCATACTGCATATAAAACTCAAAATATGTTTGTTTTTGTTACTCATTTGTCACAAGCACCGCTTTTTGGGTTTTAATCAAATTGTATTTTATATTTTGTATTAAGTGTGTTAAATTTCTATTTGATGATGATAATAATAAAAAAAAAAATAAAAATAATAAATGGGCCTTCGCAAAGGCGTAAATTTAATAATATTTCAAATGTTCAAACCGATTTTAAAAATAATGTCTTATATCAATACAATTTAGATAATGAATAACAAAATAATTTATATTTCTTAACATGTATGTGTCTAATGATAACTAATTTTAAATAATATTTGCTATTAAACTAAATTATTTCTATATTCTATATGTAACGACCAATTTGTAAATTTTTTTTGTTATGTATTCTTTCATTTTATTTTTTTTTTTTTTTTTATATATTCAGTCGCGTTATTCATTTTGACTGTAATACACCTGATGCTGAATTTTTAATTCGAAACCGGTTGTATAATACACTTATCATAATACTCCGGGCGACGCATTCATTCATTTATTTATTTCATTTTTGTATATACATTTTTTATTTATATATTTATACACGAGTATTAACCATTTTAATAATTTTGTTTTTATTAATAAATTATCGCTGTTATAATATCAATAGCCTTGAAATCACTGTACGGCTCTTTCGTCCTTCTCTAAGGATTCTATGTCTAAGAAACAACATAACCGCGTTACGCGATAACATTGGTTTTCACGCGGATTAGTAGAATTTAAAACGGCTGTTACTCAGAAACTATGTATCTGATATAAATGTGTGATGCGTTAAAATGTTCAAAAATGTAAACTTTACATAATGGCTATCTTAAAATTTTTCAAAAAATAAAAAATTGTTTTTAAAATTTGTTTACTAAAAAAAAAAAAAACATTAATATAAATATAAATATAAATATAATACAAATATAAACATTAATATAATACAAATATAAATATGTGTATTCCTCATCCCTGTGAGTAATAAAAAAAATATAATTTGATTATCTTTATTATCTCCGGAGATATTTAAGCGGTATGTCTTCGTGGGACAGCCTGTATTATATTTTATGTTAACTGTACTTTAGATGCACACATTTTTAGTTTTTAAATCAGTGGTTCTTAACCTTTTTCATTTCAGCGCCCCTTAACCGAAATAGCTGACTGATAATGTCCTCTCACGCGAAATTGTAGGTTTGTTATTGCCTTATTTAGCTTTTTTATTTGTTTGCTTGTCTGTCTATATAAGAGTTATTAACATAATGTTATATTACAAGAATCTTTTGCTGATGACCTTTATTATAAGAACCTTGCAGATCAACATTAAATCACAAGCCTATAATCCGACCCTGTACTATTCATAACTATTCATATTTCACGTGCGATAATACGTGCGCCGGTACTTTTTTATTTACCGTCGTTCCACATTTAGAGGCTCACCGCCATCCAACCGTCGCATTAAAACCTACCGTCCTCTCGAGGGACAGAAATGCCCCCCCCCCTCCGTCGGCGTTAAGAACCACTGACTTAGTTTATAGTAATTTTTAATAGTACTGTCCGAATTTTTGAATAAATAAATCAATAAATATAATGGTATAGACTCTATACCATTATATTTAATACTATTATATACTCTATACTACAGAGTGTTGAATTTCTGCGTCGTTCGGCCGGCCGTAACTCGAGTGTAAAATAATCGCAGTTGCAATATAACAATATAATGTGGTGTTTCGCGGTATCGCGTATCTATTCTATAAAAAATGGAAAAAAAAAATAAAACAAAATCGGTCGAATGCGGACGGAACAGTCTCATTCCGAGAACCAGTGTATAACGTTGTACAAGAACGGTTTAAACGTTCGCGAAAATTATTCTCGGAAAGAGTAAAAAAAAAAAAGCGTACTCCGGGTTGTTATTATTTTGTGGAATATGCCCGAACATCGACGGCGACGGAGAATGAACGTTTCGTTTTCGATAACACGCGAACGGCAACAATATTATTATTATTACAATGTGAATAGTTTTGGACTTTTTTACGGTCGTTATCGATGTAGAAATAATACGCCTACAGTAAACCGCTGTCGGGCTTATCGATTATTGTTCACGCGCCGCAATACGGTTCAAATTTTTAACTTAAATTGAAAATTGTGTTGATTTGTAGTTACGAAAAAAAAAACGCAATTATCGGTGTTTTTTCGTCTCAAATTTGTGATCATTAGTATGGTCGACATTTAAATTTTAAACATTTAAAAAAAAAAAAAAATATCACGACTACGGAGTTTCTGTACTTGTACTGCGTACTAAGAACAAAATATGAGCCTTGTTATTAAAAATTCAAACACATTATACCCATTTAAAACTATTTAGTTCAACAAAATCGAGAATTACGGAAACCGTTATTGCGTTTGTTTTACCGTATTTCCTCGGATTTTTCCCGATTATTAAGAAAACTTCAAGGGAAATCGAAAATATCACCTCCTTGACGTAAACGAAATTTGTTTTTTTTTTAAAAAAGCTGCCATACAAGTCCATGATCGAACCAAGATTTCTAGTAGAATAGTTACTTATAGAAAGAAAAGAAAAAAAAACACCAATAGTGTAAAACCAATATTCTCGCATCGCATAGCCCGGAAACTCGAAAAAGCGCGCAGTTCAAATAATAATTTTCGTTATTGTTCTTAATTTATCGCAAACGCTATAACTATACCGAAACTGCATTGTGTAATCGTGAAAAAAAAAAAAAAAAAAAACGCCGCACGTACTTTACATTATTACTATCGTACTCTCCGGTTAAAGAATCCAATAAATTGTGCGATAGAGCGTGTAGTCTTACAGCTGATATTATTGCGTTCCGCCCCTTTAATTAACCGCCCTTTTAAAATATATAATAATATATTACAACTATTATTGTTATCATCGTTCGCTGCAGCGGGGATGTTTTTACGGGGGTCTATAATAATAAAATATTACGAAACGACATTTAACGTCGTACGGGCGCAAAAACCACGGTCATTTTTTTTTTTTTTTATACATATAGAATTTATATAGAATTACGGCCGCACTATATTAGATATGCGGGCGCCGAAGACGAGATACGAATACCAGACGATTTCCACAATTTTTTTATTTAACGAGCGTTATTAAAGATGAAAGGTATTTTGAAAAAAAGTGGCTTTTTTTATTATTATTTAAATAATATTGTAGAATAACAAAAGGCCGGACGTGCATAGTGTGCACGTCCGCACTATGGGTACATCAGTGCGAGTTGTTGGCCGGACGGCGGAAATGTTAACGTATCGAGAGCAATTATAGAACCATTAATTCAAAGCCAAAAAGTATGATAATTGAGGTGACCGCCAGTTTCAGCCCGAGCCGTCTTCAGGTTACACAAATACGAAATTAAAAAAAAAAAAAAACAATTTAAATCCAATGTTGAAATGTAAAAGACAACCGAAACTATAGAAAAATGCAAAATTAGAGTACGAGATCGAGTGTAATCCGTAATTAACTTATATGTACGCATAAAAACTTACCTTTTTACATTTTACACGAAAGCTTCCCGTTCCCAACCGCATGCGTAAAGCGGAACACCCGATTTTACTTTGACTCGGATACACGAGGATCAAACGTAATATAAATTGCCCCGTTTCGAGTTCTTATACACACACATGTTACACGTATAGACATTATTATACGTATGTATACATTAATTTTCAATTGAGGAATTCTCGATCGTAATACGTGGGTATTGGTCATGACTGGCATGTAACTGAATTTTGTCCGTCTGAGGCGGAATACTCGCACGCCGCCTATGAAAACCGGAGCACGTCTTACGAGTATATAAAAAAAAACTAATCTCCAGACATTTTTTCTTAATCCCGACCGCACCGAGTAAACATACGTAATCTTTAAATATTCGATGCTCGGCTCCATTTCCCTGTATCTTCATTTCCCCCCACCCCGCCCCGCGTCCGCGCTTCCGAAATACCAGCTGTCGACCGTAGCCCCAATAATAGCCAGTACCCATAATAACACAAAATTATAGTCATAAAAGTCTTAATGTCTAAACGCGTTTACCTACACGGTGCGTTTTAATTATTAACATATATCGCGTATTATATGCGCCGTCGAGTGCCTAAGTTAATATTTATAGGTAATTTCGGAATTTCTGGCGTTCGCAGCTTGCGATTCGTATACTTAACTATCGCGCGCGCGCGCGCGCGTGTGTGCGTAAGCGCGTAATCAGCTTTGGAAATGTTTAATTCGCTTTATGTTCGCATTCCATTAACTAGGCATCATCACATCCGCAGTCGCCTATAGGCCGTACACAGTATATAGTCGCACCGTAGGGTTTTATTGGCAAATCCGCGTAATATCTGTCAGCTCTCGAAAATACGCGTCTCGTGTTATTAGACGGCCCCGGCCGTCTTTGTCGAATCGATTTCCCTCGGAAAACAGGCCGCGTTTTCCGTACACCGTTTAACAAATACATCGCACGATACCGCGGTACGCGACATTGTGCGACGGAGCGACGATCAGCGCATAACACACGACGCTCATCAATTACCGGAATGTTTTTCCGGCGTTTAATTTTTAGAAACATAGGAGACGGTGGACAATTAAAACGGAGAGTCACTAGTATCCATTTTGGTACATCATTTTCGCGGCGGGACGGCACGCGGTGTTTCAATAGCGTTTCAAGATGCGGATGGGATATGATAGGAAAATAGATAGATAGGACATATCTATCTGTTTTCCTAGGCCAAAACTTATAAGCGGAATGTCTCGTCAACGGGTTGATTCGATGAAAATCAAAATTTGGTAAACTAAACGGTTTCACAACTTAAAAATAAAAGCGACCGAAAGAAGAGTAATGACGTAACATTTCAGAGCTATTTATTCCTTAAACGTTATAAAAAAAACAATTTCGTAAAAGTTAACAATATTTTCCGTGATAACGATACGTAGTTCCATAAATTGAATGGCTTTTAAATGATTTAGAATTTGCCGAATTAAATCTACGACCATCTGAGTACCCCATCATTAAATTGAAAACCATAACAATAATCTAAATAATCGATAGTTTTTTTGATAGAACGATACGTTCAAATTTAATACCAATTATTATAATATTACGAGTAAATAGATTTAATAATAATATGATAATAAATTGTAAATATAGTGCGAATTTCTTCGATTTTACAATATTTTCATGAATGTATAATGAAATATACGTGCAGTTTAATTAAAAGAACAAACGGAGACGATTCATTCGTCACCGAGTTCGCAGGGAAAAGCCGTTTTGTAATTATCCACTAGTGACGATTTCCGTTCTGTTGTACAATGCTAACGGGACACTATAACGGTTGGGCCGGTCCGTAAAAATGTCAAATTTTAAAATTGGGGGGGGGGATGGGACCGGGGAAACGGGCGTGTAATTATTTTTAAATTTTTTCTGTTATTCAAATATCGACGAGTCGACCGCGCGCAGCTATACCTTTCGGGAATATACCGGGTAATATTTTCACTCGACCGGTTTTCCGAGATCCCGCAGACGCCCGCGCCGAACGCTCCGTAGACACGCCCACCGCAATCATAAACGAGTCGTTTACAACCGTACACACGCGCGTTCCAGTAAACTTCGTGTCTGCGTGCGTGTGTATGCGTGTGTGTTTGTGCGTGCGCGCGCGCGCGCGTGTATGCGGTGTGTACACCAGGAATTTTAAAAGATTTATTTGTTTTTATATTATTACACATAATATACCTGCAGTTGTGTGTATATAACCGCGGTCGACGACTCTCGACGTGTATATAATTTTCTTGTCATAATCCCATTAAGGACGGAAATTAATAGACGACCGCTGCAGCAGCAGCAGCGACTGTAGTCCTCGGTCGATTTGCCGTTTTTTGTTTGTGCTGTTTCGTTTGGGTATTTTTTTTTTTTTTTACGGGGCATAATTTTACCGACCTTTTCGACGCGAATCTACGGGCTCTGGCGTCCCTCGAGTATTTCGTTTGGAAAAAATTAAGTACATTTTAACGAAAATAATACGAAACGGCGTTACGTGTACACACCGACATACCGTTCACATATACGTATATCTATGGTTCCCAACATGGCTAATTTTTCGTTCGAACCGAAATCGTTAATGCAAGATTACTACCGACCGAATAATAATAGGTCTTTATAACATCAATATGATCTTCGTTTTTCATACAATACTTCATTTGGTGCTTACTCGCGATTCGCCGTGTAACCAAATGAACGATTATTGATCGAAACGCTCGTTTTTTTTAATACCGACGGTAATAGTCGATATTTCGCGCGGGATAAACGACGACATTAATTAATCATTAAATAGCCTATTTAACGGGCCTCCGATGCATTCCCCATCGCTTTCTCTATCCCCACTCACACCACCTCTTACGGCCAAAACCATCGCCTTCATCGCACCCCCAGAATGCCCGATTCCTTAGTTTTAAATCTCGTACGAAGCTCACAACTGCACAGCATTTCTTAATGTTGTCTACTCTATCTTTTGTAACCGCCACTGGGCGTGCGTACCGAGTACCAACGTATTGTAATAATAATATAATTAAATTATATATTGAACTATTATCTCAACATCGTTATTATTATTATTGTTGTTTTTTTTTTTATTATAGATAAACAATTTTCGTATTTAATCAATTTCGTAAGGTATACCATACCATAATAATATAGGTAATTACGTAAAGTCCTCAATGCACAGTCATATGCTCCTACGACACGAACACGGAGAACGATAACACTATCACACAAAAGTAGAGACGGTATACTATTAAGTAACCTATACTATAGATAATATATTTATTAATAATGTTTCTTAAAAAGCCGATAGCCTATAAATTACACTGTTATTTTGTTGGTTTCGTATCGAATCAATTAAGTTTCTCGTCGGTTTTACAATAATAATATTGTTAAACGATACGGAGCCGCGTTTAGGCGGTACGAGAGATGCACGTGCATCGGGTACACTACGGCCCCGTAATCGTAAAATTACAAATCATAACATCGGTTGGCGCGATTTTGTTTTCACCGGCCGCGCAAGGACGCGGTTATTTTTTTCGGTGTCGAAAATTTATAAAATTTTAATTACATAAATTTATATAATAATTCATTACAAAATATAACACGTAGAGTGAACGCCGATAATAAGACTCGAATTAATCACTTGGAACGGTCCGGACGTATCCAAATATATTTTATCCTCGCCCCCCGTTCGCCCATAAGGTTCGTTCGGTCAATAAGCAGACTATCGCTTTGTGTTTCGGACCCACGGCGAGTATTACAAGCGGCGCCCTGCACTGCAGTTTGTTTTCCCATTACTCGGCGAAACCTTGTATTACCTACCTCGCGAGACTCACGAGCGCAGTGGACCGCATGCGAATTGTTTTATTTATTATAACCGAGAACCGTCTATGATATTGAATTTTACGCGAAACGTAGATTATTAGTTATTAATACGGGTAGTGTAGGTGTATTTCCAATCGATCACGCCGTGTCGTTTTGAATAAATCCGTTTCTTTGTCGAGGAGACCAAACCGAATTCGTTCCTAACGAAAAATCTCGAATATCCGGTTTTTCGTCCTGTCGCGCGTACCTGCATAAGTTTTGAGTAAACAAAAAAATTTAAAAAAAAAAAAACCCGTAAATATCACTGTATAATACCGCGCGTCCGACAACCTCGATACCTTGATAATATAACGAACAATATTACCTGGGACCTTTGATGTTCCTTCGGGGCCGAGATTACAAATATATTCAAAAACTTTACCGTCGTGTTTTATGCGTTATTGCGCGTCACATTAATAACAATATATTACAACACGCTATTTATTGCGTTTCGGGGTTTCGGATGAGTCGTCAAAACGCGTAATATTATAAATAACACGAGCGTACGGGGAGATGAAAAACTTCCGAAAAGATAAATAAGATGGAATTTTACCGACGAAAATAATAATAATAATTTTTTTTTTTTTTTGGATCCAGAGCGCGGCTACGGACGTATATTAATCGTTGTGCGCGCGCGCGCGCGTTTGTTTTCTGTCCGTCAACTAGCTATCTACCAAAAACACCGCTCCGGTTGCCGCGGACGTCGTCGTTTTTCGACGAGAAAAACGAAAACCGTTCTTGGTCGGCGCGCCGGGGTAGTTTTCATTCCGATTGTGTTTGCACGGCGGTACGGTGTATTTGTTGACAAGGCAACGCTATCAGCCGAACGCCGCACAGAACCGTCGTTTCGCTAGCGGCCCGTTTACCGTCGACAACGGATCCGCGCACTGGACTCCCGTCCGCGCCCTAACCTTCCCGGCTTGCCGGCCGCCGACGACCCGTGGCCGCGCCCTCGCCCGAAGTACGTCCGTCTCTCCGAACGCGTTCGCCGTCTCGTCGGCGTGCGCGTCCCAACGCTGACGCATTGCCGTCGCGTCGAACGGCGACGGTCGCGCCTGTTACGACGTTCGTCACGCGCACGCTGCACCGTCGCCCGTTATCCGACCGGCACTCTCCGTCGACCGTTCGCTTTCCTACCCCCGTCGGGCCAAAACGACGCGACGGACGGCCCGTCGTCCACGGGCCCGTTTCGCTTTTAACCTAACCGCCGAATCCGTTTGTTACAATACCGCCGCCCCGTCTGTTCGCGCCAATGTCGGGCGGGTCGCGCGGCACATAATTGTAACTGTGGCGGGCGGTTCGAATCGTTAAAAAAACCATTATGAAATATTGACGTGACGCGCGTACCGCACATCGCGTCGCACGGGAATCCACGTCGGCGGCGACGACGGCGTGAAGTGAATAATTTACGTTTGCCGACCGAACGGCGGCGCGTGCGCGCGTACGTTTTCGCGCGATACCGTCTCGGGGGCCTATTGTTTTAATCGCTATTGTGCCGGGGCGGAAGGGGTTGGGGGGGACCGGGGGGGGG
>CABPRJ010002444.1:0-75665 GCA_902439185.1 Cinara cedri | reverse complement strand
AAAAAAAAAAAAAAAAAAACCCCGGACGCGCCGAATTCGACCGCGATAGCATCGGCAGCATAACATTATATCGATCAGCGCTCGAGTGTTTTTATTTTATTTTTTTTTATTATTTTTTTTACCATTCTTTTACCGCGACAGAAACAAATCGGTTAAGCTTTATATTATTCTCGTATATAGTATATTCCGACGAAACGATTTATCAAACGCGAAATAAACACCCGCGAGCAACAGAGTTCCAGCCGCTATATTATATCGAATCGAATTTTTCCGAATACCTGCTTTGTACAATGGTACAATACTGTTACCGCGAAACAATAACCGACAACGCCGAACACCATAGACAATATTGCGAACGGTGCAATACGCTAAAATTACTACTATGCTAATTGTCCGATACAACAGCGAAATTCAATCATACAAATGGCGGAGGCGAGGGTTGATAGTCGAAATCCCTAAAAGGTACATCCTCGTTACTAAAACGCCGTATGCGTGCCCATACGCGACACGTTCTGACTTTCTCTTGACTCGATTGTATAGATTCGTATAGAAGTGTTTGAAGCCAAAAAGTAACACCCTCCGCCAGAGTCGAAACCGTTAAACTCCTGTTGAAATTCTACCCGACTTTTCAGCGCATCAATACAAAACAACTTTTGTTCCCGAGCATGAGCTCGTTATTTCGTCCGTAGGGAGCCGCTATGGATGTTCGAAAGCGGGACATAAACCTATGTATTAGACACAATACGGTGAAACAGTATTCTCGACTATGCGATATAAAATTTAAAATCTAGTAAATTTACTAAAAACTGTATTATGATAACACAATGTGCTTAGCCGAAATCGAAAAGAAAATAAAAAAAATTGTTTTGCTCAGAGATCTGGTACGATCTGGTCGGCACGAGGGCTTTCAGAGCCGCGAGACCTCGGGCAGATGTCCGGCACGTCCTGTCCTTCCGCCGCCCCAGGTGGGTCTACAAAAGACCGCGCGTTTGGAGTTTAAACGTCCCCGCCGGAAGTCCGTGTTTTCGTTGCAGTTACAGCCGCAGTGTTCCGTTCGAAACGTTCGATTACACCGAGACGGACGGCGATATTTATGGAAACGAATTAATTTTCCGCGTCGGATTCGAAACTCGACGCGTAGAACAACACGTGTACTCGTGTCCGAGTACGAAACGCCGGAGACTATCGGCTTTGCGCGTGTCATATTCAATAATAATAATAATAATAACAGAATCTAACGCTCGTTTGTTGTTTTCCACGTCGAAACGGCCGGATAATTCGCGCGCCCCCAAACGTTATAATACATCTCGTATACCAATCTCTATCGTAATTATTTTTCATCAAATCGAACATTGAACGTGTGTACGGGACCGCTGCAACATAGGCCGCTAGGTGTATCGATTTTTCTCCGGAGTATGTGCGTATAGGTTTTTTCTACACGCGTATAAAATATATATTAAAATAGTATAATAATAACGCACGAGTATACCTCCTACAGTGGACGCCGTCGTCGCGTTTTTAACCGCGGTAGATAATTTTTAATAAGGCCGTAAAATAGCGGGCAACGAGACGGAACGTGTAATTAGTCCGGAAAGACGCGCTGGGTCTCATACTCGGCCGACGACGGCTATAATACGGTGCACGCGGTCTTTTTATACGCGTAATAAGTATTTATTTTTTTTCGTAAATAAATTATTACGGTGAAACCGAATTCCATATAACAGCCGACTAGACACTATCGCAGGTGAGTACCCGTTCGTTACACGTACGATTCGGACGCGGAACATTGTAATAAATTGAAAGAAGAAAACAAGTAATGCGTACAGATTAATTAACGACGGACGAATTCGCCGCGGTAGAACAACGGTCGAACGGATGACTTTGCGTAGATATCGTAATTATTATTATTTTTATTATACACGATGTTGCCGGACGACGGGAGATGAGCAGAATGGCGGAGAGACAGCGAGAGAGAGAGAGAGAAACAGTAGAAGTATGAGAATGCGACAGTCGACCATGAGCCGGAAATCGAGTCGTGGATACGGTTAAAATCGTCGGGGAGATCTTGTCGTATATTTACGACGAGGCACGTCATCGTCGGGTGTACAAAAATAATATCGAATAATATCGGTCCAAACGGACGGTAAAACAAAAATGATTCAAGAATTACGCCCGAAACGAAAACAAATGTCGAGGTCTGATCGTAGAAATGGTAGGGGTGAGGGGTTGAAATATTGAAAACTCCAAAAGCCACAACTCCGTTTGTCTGCGGGTGTACGCGGACCTGTACAAAACCGAAAAATCGAACGCCATTCGCCCGCGCGGTAAAAAAATCAACGTAATTGTGCGCGATTGTTTATGTACCGCGAAACTAGACCACCAATGCGAAAACCGTTGACAAATTACAGCGCCCATAGAGGCGATATCCTCCTCCTATCCCCGGTCATCTTTACACTCGTATGGTAAGTGACTGCACGTTTTATTTACAATTTTTTCGTATAAAAGTGATTCGTGACTATTTTCACGGTGTTTTTTTTTATACGCACACGCAATGTCTGTAGGCAATTCGTATTTGTATATGTTCTGCTTATCAATTTTAAGAAACGCGCGGATGAAACGCCGATCAGTCTACAGAGCGACTTATAAGTGCGTTTCGGGGCTGCTCAAGACCCTCCGGCGCCCTTCCACGTGCGTGTCTACGATGCGCCACCACCCGGTCCCGTCGTCCCGGAAACGATTATGGCGCGCGTTACGATTGAAAAACCCATCGGACGGGCGGACCCGCGGATGACCGGCGGCGCGGCGACGAAAACAACGGAAATTATAATTACGACGGTTACGATATTGTCGCGCCACAGTCGGCCGGCCCGCGCGGTACGATAATACGCGTAACGACGCGGAACATCGACGCGAACGCGTGGGCTCGCACGTCGGATTTTTGTGTGGTCCGGCCGCGTTCGGTCGAATCACGGGCCCGTGCGGAAACCGCGCGGATCGCAGGAGGTCGCGACGCCGCACCGCCGCTCGTCCGCTCGCCCCTCGCTCCCCGCGGAGACCCCGCACGACGAGGTTTTTTGTTATTTCCGCCCGCCCCTCCCCCCCCCTCCCCCGGAGACGCGGGCCGCGCTCGCGACAAAAATATTGTCCCGCTTCGGGCGCGCGGACGACGTCCTAAATCACACGGTCGTCCACGGGACGCCGGACAGGGAAAAAATACGAAATTCGCACGGTGTACGGCGTTGTGACGCCGCGCGACACGGGCTCAACATTACTACAACGCGCGGCGCGCTCGAACCCCGGGAAAACACCGTCGGCCGAACCGCCGAACGACGCGGATTGTATTGCGCAACGGGCTGACCGGAGAGGCTGTTTCTGCATACGGAACTGTACAGGGGATGTACAGTGCGGAATAAAAGATTGCAGCGGACGGCGGCCGCGCTGGCCGAGTCCGTATTCGCTTTTATACGCGCGGTAAAGAGAACCCGAAGAGTGCGAAGACGAAGGCGGAGAGAGACGCGAGGTCACGCTGCAGAGCAAGAACAGCCGCCGGGGAGAATTGGAAGATTCGACGCGCGACGAGACGGTACCGATTGCTCCATGAAGTATGGACGAGAATGTTATGGGCGACACTGCGATAGCTTCGAGATAATTTGTATTTCTTTCGGTATTCTCGCAGACGTAACGCTTTTAAGTCGCCCGGTAACAAAACCAAATTGTATCCGTTTATAACTCTTGTGTACATTTCAGCATTGAACTGTCGGAAATCGTGAAATTGCGGCGATTGGGTCAATTATAATGTAGGCGGACGAAAAGTTCACGTTTACGGGTTTCAGTCGTGACCATATCGCCAACCGAACCTGAAGCAACGCGATTTCGCCTCGAAAACATATGAATTATAGTGTACAAAATGTTCACCAGGCTCTTGGTTTCCACTTGAGACGAAACTCTGAGCTGCCCAGATTAGATACCGTGGGATATTTCCTACGTGATTACACGCGATACCCGAAGTTTGTACGTTGTGTCCAAGGATCTTAAACAATTCTTAAGGAAGCAATTAGCTTATAAAAAATCGGCGTTTATTCCGAGAATGGCTTGGAAAAGTATTACGCGAACGTTTTCGTTCGGTTTTTAGTGCAGTGCTTGATGAACAATAACGAAAATCACTTGAATGACTTTTTTTTTTTTGAAACTGATCCATTTAAACTCCGAATGTTGTAAATTTAGTGTATACAATTCCAATATTTGTACAGATAAACGAATATTTTTTTATTTTTATTGTTTACCTTTAAAACTATATCGATGATTTTGTGCCACAACCTATAGTAGTGTATGCAGTGTACATACTTTTTACATAGGGACAACAATTATTGTTATTTTGCAGACAGTACATAAAAACAAAAATCAGCTGTATTTATAATATTATAATATTGTTTCGGCTTACAGCCGTTTTGGGTGGGCAGTTTTAAAAAATACCGTGTCGGACATATCTCTATAATATAACTCCTATTTTGAGGGTGGGAGGGGAAAGGAATCTTAAATTCCGTGAATCCTTGGCCGCCACCGTCTGCGTGCACAGGTGAGCATTATAACAATGTGGGTGAGTATTAATAATTATGAAACGTCGTCGGCCAGACCTAATTTGATTTTTTAAATAACCGAAGATTCACACATTATAATAATTTTGCATATGCAATAATACAAGACACGCATATAAAATATTGTGCGTTTCAACAGGACCCAGTCTGCCATATGTCAGTGTACGCACGCCCCGCCGAGTTAAATATAAATCGCTGCAAATCCTGTGGCTACCGCCGTACTGATTTAAAACCAGAGTTTCTATTTTAGTCCATTTTCTGTCTGTAAGTCATAATATTAATAATAACTTAATTAGTTTATTTAAATTCCAAAATATGGCTCCAGCATTGATAATAGAACATGAACAAAAAAAATGCAGATACTGGGGACAGGTGCGACCACTGTTGTAGGTGGGTAATGGAGAAGGTGGGGTACATAAAGTATTTTACTTATACCTGTAAAAAAAAGATACTACTAAAAAAAACTATTGTTAACTACTGAAAAATTAAAATGACTATAAATAACTCAACAATTACTCAAATTTTTTTAGAGTTTTACCACGTCTAGAATAAGTAAACATAAGTTTTCTGTCAACATTTCAAGTCTCTGTGAATATTTTAACCTAAATTACAAAATTAAAAATAATAAAAGCATTATTTTCGTAATATTCCCGATTATTTCTACGTTTTTTTTCGGTCTTGCTCAATTATTAATAAAACTAACAAGTGAATCAAAAAAACGACTTTCTTGTTTACCAACTAGATTATAAATTCAACAAAAAAAATTACTTTATGTTTTTTAAACGGAGCAATATTTATGGTAGACAACAAAAGTAGTAAAAATTTAAAATAATGAAATCGTAGCACTGTAAATTTGGAAAAAAAACAAACATTCGACATTTAATATTTATGTCGAACAACCCAATAAAGAAATAAGGGAAATACTTCTCAGAAATTAAATAGGCATATAAACGGATGGAGAAATAATATCCTTGCTAATGAGCATGATTTGGAAAGAGCACTGGAAAAAATGTCGGATACTTTCAAAAATATCATTTGATCATCATCTGGCAAAAAACGAAACTTATGATGTGCCAAAAATTAGACCGGATCCGTAGAATTAATATCTAGGCAGGGAATTGGCTGCCCGAACCAGTGGGACATTTTAAATACCTAAGCAGCTTAATCAACCAAGACGGCAAATGCGTCATGGAAATACGATCCAGAACCGCACAGGCATAGTTGGCATTTATGAATAAGAAAAAATGTTGTGCTCCAATAGCATTAGTATTTTGTCGAGGAAACGTTTCATAAGGGTATATGTATGGAGTGTGGCACTATATATATTTTTCGCAGAGAAAAATAAAAACAAAATAAACATCATTGTATTACCAGTCAGAATTAAAAATAAAAATAAAAACTTCAATTGTGTTATGCTGTGTACAATTATCTGTCGTCCCATACTATCTTATTGTTTTTGTAATTATAATGTATAAATCTAAGAATATGTTTATTATTTTATTTTATTTTAATTGCATAGGCCTGCCCTTTTTGTACATGCAGCATTAAGCATTTGTGATAACAGAAGTCATTACGAAAAAAAACGAATTAATAAGAAGATACAATTACAATAGCTTATGAGTTATAACGTAGAAATTTCGCATAATTAGGTCAATAAGTTATTAAAGATGCATTGGCATTAGGCGTCTAAGAGGTTTATTAGCCGTGTAGTTGGCGGCGACAATTATACTGAGAGCACATTTTACATTAAGAAAGAAATACTTTTTTTATGCATATTAAAATTAAAAATAAATAATAATAATAAAATACTGTTCGTAATTTTAATAAAATTAATCTAATGATATTATAATAATTGTATGTCCATAGCAAAATATTTTGTATACACCAAACTTTGATTCGACGAGGTATTACAAAATACCTATAATAGTTTCACAAATAATTTATCATTAACAGTTTGTTTTTGAGACTATAATGATAATTTTTGTTTTACAAAAAAATAAAAAAAATATTAATCGATTTGATAATGTTAACAATTTAATATTATTATGTTGATAAACTTTTAAGTGCGTCGCGACGACGCGTCTTGAGCGTCAAAGTCCGACCGATTTGAGATAAATCTAAAACTAAAAATAAGAATACAGTTCGGCTTACAAATAAGATTATAATGCTGATCGCAATTATTTGCTATAACGTTAATATTCACATAGATGTGGTTTCGAGGAAACAATATTTTTTAATTTTAATTGCTCCTTAGCTGCAGTGTAAGCGCTATCGTTTTTAACGTATTTACGAAAGTTTTTTAAAAAATGTACTGATGCCAACGCCACCGTCCGTTGATTAATTAATGATCCCCCTACCACAAAAAAAAATATTAATTTTTAACTCGACGCGTAAAATAAAGCTTAGAAATAAAAAAAAAACAAATTTGATAATCAATCATTATATTATGACAGACTGGAAATAATAGCAATTTATTCAAAACTATTAAATCAAACAATTAATGTAATGCGAACTCGAGAGAAATTGTTTATTACGAATTAATATGTTTGAAAATTTCGCCGGATCAATGACCTATCCAGTAACCTACCCGTTATCACAATATCATAATATCCTAGTATCACAATATTGACGGTCTTTATTTAGAATGTACACGTTAACTTGTAGAACGTCTCCGGCTCCGTGTGTGAAATCGAAATCTTCAAAGGAATAGGTACAGCGTTTAATTTACACATACATTTTGAAACGTCGACCCACACTGTCGCAGAAAAAAACTTTTTCTTTGAAAATATTACATCTGAAAAAAAAAAAAACTCAAATTAATCAAAATTAAATATTTCGCGAAACTATCACAAAGGTGCATGTATAATTGTGTAGGTAGTAGGTATGTACACGTTTCATAATATCATAATGAACGTTGCGCACAAATTATTATAACTATTTCAATGGGAAAAAATATGTTCATACATACACTGGGTAACAGGACTGTTTAATAAAATATGTATACAATACATTTTTTTTTATTGAATATTTTTAGTTAAATATTTTAATGTTTAGGGATTCATAATAAAAAACAGCTGATACTGAGCACGGATATGCAACTGTTGTAAAATCGTATTTATTTAGGAAGCTTAGACATTAAGGAGCCTATCACCAGCTCCTATTTTCTATGGGTAACATTTAGACCTAGTGACACTGAAGTATCCTTCTTAAAGTAGTTATCAACTTTTTATTGTTACTGACCGACTTTGACTGAAAAGGCATTCTACCGGGTATAGTGGTTCGAGGACTCGACGTCGAGATCTCGGATGCTTTCTTATCCTCTAGACCTGTCATCTATTGGCACTACATTCCGCTGGCTGGATGATCTTCTCAGTTATTCCCCCGTCACCTTAGATGAGTTCAAGGTAGTGGTCAATCGTCTTCCCAAAGGCAAGGTCACCGATCTGGATGGAGTTCCGAACGAGATGCTGTCAACCATCTCACCCGGACTCTAGCTCGCTCATCATAAGACAGAGTCGATGATGTTTGCAAAGGAGTGCGTGTTCCTAGGTCTCTGAGCTGTTGGTGGGAGGTCGCGCAGTTTTCTTTTAAAGGAAACTTTGACTCTCATCTCACCTTTATCGGTCATCTTCGGATGGTCTAGACTTAAACTTCGCTGGCAACTCTCGCTAATGAACGGCTTATGCCCAACTGGATGGGCATGGGTGGTCACTGCTTATGCCATAGGTAATAAACAGGCTGTTATACGAATCTCCGACTTGGACAAGCACAAAAAGTACAACATTCGCCACGTAACACCATCATGGATTTCGAAACCGGGTCGCGAATTCAGCGAATGAGTATTCTGGACGACAGTGTCCGTGACCCGGGTCGGGAAGACCGACCCTCCAACGGCTGCACGTGCTAGCATTTTCACAGAAATAAATAAATTTGACCGTGGTCCAGCGTATACTCCATGCCAATATAAAGATCGCATCATTAACAATCAACTCATGCCCTCTGTTCGTGGCACTCAGTTCTTCTACTCCATGATGGAGGTATTCTGTGCCACAAAGAACAGGATGAGAAAATCGGGGAGTCTGGAGCTAGGGAAAACCTTTACCCGACCGTTTGACATCCCCTGGCACCAAGGTCCATGCTAACTAAGACCCAAAAATCGGCTCAAAGTCATGTAAAGATTGGGGTTAAGTTGGCATATTGTAAAATGATGATGCAGTTACACAACTCATACCACACTTTTAGTATTAATCAATATACTTATGTATTATTTGAGCCTGTCTTTCGAAGGAAAAAATAAGATTTTAACTCGATATTTAATTACCTATATTCATTAATAATCGATGCGAGCAATTAGAAGCATTATGAAAACAGATTCTCCACTGCTCTCGGTGTAAATATGAAAAAAAAATCCTACAGGGTTTGAATTTTTAAAATGACATATTATTAGGATAAAGGTTAGTAGTAAAATAACGATCGATCCTAGTTAAAACCCCTGGGAATACAAATTTTTAAAATTTAGTGATGCGTTGGTTTTTACAACACTATGTGTACATATGCGTCGAATAAGAGTGTCTCACGAAGACATTGCGATATCTCGGAAATTATTAACGTTTTACAGAATTTTATTTTTGGGCAATTAAAAAACAGTTCTAACATTGTTATAATTTTCGTCACCATTATTTTCGGAGGTGAAACGACTATATATTTTGATTTTCAAATGGCAATCTATATTGAAAATTCCATAAATAGATAGAATATTAGTTTAAATACATTTCGCACTTCGGTAAACATACTATGAAACGTTTAAAAAAAAAATATATATTGCTTTTATACGTCTGTGCGTCTAAAATGAAATATTCACTCGACTGCACGCGCGGTAATATAAAAAAAGGCAATAAACAATTGGTAATCTTATGTTCAATAACAATATACGGTCCATTATTACAGTTATATATACTGGGTGTCAATCCTTGATAAGACACTCATATCATCTCGGGAAGAACTACATTTTTTGAAATTTGGAAATTTTTTTCATTAGCTATTTAAAAAAATAACTGCTCTAAAATGTTACTCTACTATTATTTTGTTTCACCCTTATTTTCTGGAGGTGAAACCATTACCTACTTTTGATTTTTAAATAGAAATTGAAAATTTTATAAATAGATGGAGTTGTAGTTCAAATACATTTTAGTTTTGACCATTTTTAATTTCAGCCAATACATTGACGAGTTATTCCGTTTTCAATAAGTTCGGATGGGATTAGAGTAGTAGAGCACTATTACTAAAACCTCGACATTTATATAGAATTGAGAAATTTTTATTAAATAACGACAAAAAACAAAACTGAAAATATTTAAACCGATATTTCCGTAAAACTGTTCCCGTTTTCCTAAGTTTTCCTTCCGTTTTTATGCGATAACTCGCAAAAGCCTAGTCGGTGCGTATTATTATACGTCTGTACGCCTAAAATGAAATATTCACTCGATTACACGCGCGATGCGAAAATGCAATAAACAATTGAAAAACGTTCGTTCAATATACGGAGTCCATTACCACGATAACAATATATTATATTACATAGTCGTAGACGTCGAAATTAAACGATTTTAAATGGAAATTTATTGTCGCATTACACGTATATATTATAATATTGCTTAGTATGTGCGTTCTCGACATATTGGACACGGTGTCCTACATGAGCATTACAAGTTTACAATACAGCGGCTAAGCTGGTCTCCGCAGTATTTGACAGATTTCTGTATCATTATAGGTGCGCATATTAGAAATTATCATATCCTGCAGATATACTTTGTATACTATAATATTTTAAATCGAAACAATTTATTTTTATGTTTATTTCAAAAAAAAACAAATAACAAAACAAAACAGTGAGAAAACACTTTTTCTGAAAATTATTTCCACGAATCATTTCCGACTCGGCCGACACGTGGCCTCTGTTTAGCCGCAGCAATTTTGTACAATTCGAAACGATACTATCTACCGGTATAATTATTGTGCACGTATATGCTTCGTGTCGTTTTTTGTATTTTTCGACGAACCGCATGCGTTTATATGTAAAATATAAAATTTAATACGTCTGCGGGTAATCTGGTGTTTTTCCCGACTCATTACGCTGTTATAACGGTGGCCAGCCAGGTCAGAAATAACAATGTTACTCACCGTTAACACATCGGTATCAGTTTTACACGCGTATTCGCCAGTAACGCGAATGTTCAAATAATGATGTATTATTGGGGTTATGAGCGTGTAATAATATTTCACTTGATCTCTGTTGTTTCATGGTTTGGTTTTGTATTGCGTTTCTTTAAGTCGTGACTGAATAAAATATCGTAGTACTGGATTCATATTCAACTTCAGATGTTACGTTATTTATTAAAATAAATGACGTTGTGCTGTATCAATACCTAATTAATATCTGTTATGTCAAAAAATGTCAACCGATTGAACAATTTGTGAAGACTATTTGTTAAATAAAAGTTTGATAGTTTCAATTTACTGTTAACGATTTCCCAAAAAAATTGCGCGTAGCATTTTAAAAGTTCAGTGTTTTTTTTTTTTCAATTGTTACGTGAAATGCTTGGAAAAATCAAAAAACGTATTCCCAATACACCAATTATATCCTAAAATACGCTACAAGAAAGCTCATTTGTCGGTTTTTTTTTTTAATTGAAACAAAATGCTGATAGGTTTAACTTATTAAAAAAAAAAAAACCTTGTGCCATAGACGAAGAGGACAATGACAGAAAAAAATACCCCATTATTTTTTGGCATCTTCAAATTACGCGAGGTCTATGAAATATTTTAACAGAAAAAAATGACGATGGTTAGCATCAAACATGAAATCAAAGTGTGTGCAATTTTTTTTTTTTTTTGTATGGGAGTGATTTTCACCGATAATATAATTAATTATAATATACATCGGCTCCGGTAAATACGCCACCGATTGTGACATTTTATTCGTATTATTATATATTCAATAGAACTACAACATCGTCTATAGTATAAATATTTTTTTATTGCAATAAAATCTATTTTTTTTACAATTACTAAGGGTGAGTCTACGTTGTTTAAAAACTTATTGAATGAGGAACTATAATAAAACATTTCGTTTAATATTAATCAATGTAAACTATAATTACTATAATTTTATTTCTATATCTGCCGAGACGTTTTATACGATTTTAAAATTAAATTCTTGCATGGAGTACGGCCAATCGACGTCGACAGCGTTGACTAATGCATTGTGAATACGAATGTAATCGACCATTGTTTTGAATTTTTCCTTATAATTCGTTTCAAAATTTTCAATCGCTTGTTTTATGTCCTTTACCGGTTTCCATAAAGTCAATTCTTGGATCGAAATCGACTGTATAAGATTATTAGCTTTTAGTTTCCAATTAATCGAAATTGGCTGTAATTTAACAATATTTTTTAAAATCAATTTATCGATTTTTTTGGTGTTTAATTGGTGGTCCTTTTCTTCATCGCGTACCTGATTTTCGTAATCCTCCAATTCCGCCGACAACTTTACGAAAAAATGATCATAGTCGTTTAATGCCGTCATGTTGCATATTCGCGTTACCGGCGCGGCTATTCCGGTGCAGTGATCAACAAAACTGTCTCCGTGTTCGCTATTTCTGTAGACATTCGAAGATCTAATATTTTTGCAACGGATCAAGAACGACGTTGAGAGTCTAATGACGGCCGCCATTATGAAAGCACTGAATGCGTGGTTAATTTTTTTCGAGTTTATTAATCTTATCATCCCGCCATTTTGAGATTCTATGTTATATTTTTGTATGTTTTCCATCAAAGTCGTCACCGACTGGTCCCAAGCCGAATTTTCTCTATCCAGTTCCAACACATCCCATCGTAGCGTATTTAATAGGTCAGTAGTAATCTCCATACGTTCGAATATTAACCATTTGGACACATGAAATTCTTGGTAATTCGAATGCTGCAGATTGGCTGAATTTGTGTATAGGAAATACGCAATCTGAATTAAATTCTGATACGTGCCCGATACGTAACGACCGCGTTCGGGGTCAGTCAATTGTATTGCGATCATTTCTTGTTGCAAACGAATGAACAATTTAGTTTGTCCTTGCGTATAATTCTCTTGGATTTCTCGCAGAGGTACGTAAAATGTCTTAGGAAACGCTATGTTACCACAATACATACAAATTTCGTCTATGTAGCGTTGTACCTCCTTAGTTTCGACTGCGAAACTGGATGGATCTTGGTACAAAACCGACAGTTTGTTCAAATAAAAGACCAAGAACATCAACCATTTGGGAGGGTGGCGATTTTCGTTGTAGTACGTGGCCAACTGCATATGTGCTATTTCTAAATACTTCAACGCCAACGCCACGTTTTCTTTTCGATTTTTCTCGCGTACATCCGGATTAAGCTTAAAGAATATGTCAAACGTTTCCCTTATATGTATCGCTGCGTAATGAGCGTACACGCAATGTACAGCGTACAATATTTCTCTTAGTACATTTTTGAATACGATGTACCTGCTCCGATAATATTCCACGTCGAACACCTTGGGGGGTTTTTCAGTTACATACTCAAGAACGTCCGGGGTTATGGGACTGTTCCAAATAGATAATTCCAGCATCTGGTAACCCCGAGTCAAATACTTGTCGATTTCTCTCAATTCTGCAGCGTAAAATGTGTGATTATCATTAATATCCGTGACACTGTATGGTTTTTCTATGGATATTAGACTGTAGGAGTATAGAAACCAGGAAGTGGCCGGCGTATTTTCATATGACAGCACGGATCGGTTTCGATGCAACAAGAAATTCATACCCAACCAATACAACGATAACGCCAACCCATCTTCGTGTTTTAATTCCGTCAAAATATCAATGTATTCCGAACAGCTTTCCCATAGCACCCAATGCATGTAATCAGGAAGATATAACAAAGTGTTATACACTTCGGTGTAATTACACTGGCTCTCATTCGTGGCCTCTATTAAAACGTTTGCAATGCCTTCCAGCCCGATAGTGAATATGGGCGTCTCATCTTGTCCTCGTAAATACGTGAGAAACGCCGTTAACCAGTCCGGAGGGTGGAAGCCAAAGTTAATGAAGGTGTATTTTGCTTTTGTCGATGTTGCTATTAACGCACTTTTTAAATGCAACAACGGCTTTAGAGTTTCAATTTTATCTACCATCACGTTTTGCAGTATAAACTCCACGTATAATTTGGCGAAGTAAGCGTACGTACATTGAAGATCATACATTATATCGTTTAATGTTTTCAGGTTATCTGTAATACCTATTGTTCCTTCGTCGATTACGGATTGCCCTTGAATTGAAATGACTCTATCACCGGCCGAATCAGGTTCCTTCTCCTGGGTCGCCTTTTGAGATAAAACTTGGGATGTATCCACTGATTGTCCTGGAGTTTTATTGTCACTATCGGACGGAACCTGGATTGGATCCTTGGATGGAACTTGGGTCAGATCTTGAGGCAAAACCAGAGTTAGATACTGGGGTGAAATCAAAGTTTTCCAAGTTATGATAGAATTCGCGATATTTGCCAAACTTATAACCGCATCATTTTCTTCTTTGTACCACGTATTATCAATATGTTCAACACCATCGGCTACACACCCACCGACCGAATATGATAATAATATTGTAAACACTATCGTTTGACACATTACGGTTGTATTAAATTTCATTTTTACAAAATAATACATGGACAGAATATACTGGATAATTTGTTCTCGAATACGCGAAATTGTATTTAGGAAAAAATAACTCGCTTTTATATGTATTTTCGAGTGTGTACAATAACAAGTAAAGTAAGACCCGTACTCATTAATCAAATTTTTCTCGTATACGGAGTGACAAATGTAACGTATTTAAAGAATCGTTATTGTAAAATAACAATAGACCTATACGAGTAATGATGAAGATATATCACGATCTTTTATGATTTACGATTTATTTCGAAAATTCAAACATCGAGTTTTAATCGAAAATTGGTGGAAATCGATGGCCGGTCGGATTTTATGCTTTCCACATTATACCTGTTATGGATTCTTTATGTATAATATGTATTTTTTATTTGTTTATTTATACCTATGACACATTCTGCTAAAAAAAATAATAAATGACGTAATATTATCTCTATTACGTGATTTCAAAATAATTTTTTCAGTTTTAAGTCAACATTAAACTAAATAAAATTTTTAAAAAAAAATCGATGAACATCGACACATTTTTTAGAAATGTAATGTTTCAGAAACATAGTTTATTTTCGTTTCCACGTAATACTGCATACTCGTATTTCGGAACAAGATATTTTTTAGAAAAGTAGTTAACAGACAAAAATAAACATACTACAGTATTATCTGTTCATTCCTTACGTCACTCCAAATTAAACACAAAGAAACAAATAAACCTAGTGGCTTAAAAATTTACTTTGGGTGCAACATAATAATTTATAATGTAATCATTTCCTATATCGCTATGTATAAAATTGCTTGAATTTTTAATTCATTAATCACAAATTGTCTATTTAATGCAAATATAATATTTAAATATTTATATAATACTATGGGTCAAAAAACTTAACATATAATATGTACAATATACATGTAGCCGTACTTATTAAACTATATATTGTATACTAACGATACTTATTCTTAGCTTTTTAAAGCGCCATAGGTAGCGGTTAATTAACCCCTCTCAAAATCATACGAATTATCCTAAAAAATATGTAATTTTACAATAAATTTCAAAATAATTTTTAAAATTTCAATTTTCTTCGTACTCTTTCTTTCTCCGATTCAATTTGTGATATTTCCCTCATTCTTATCCATTACCCTTCTCTTACCCCCCCCCTTCAACCCCTGTTATATCTGCCTTAATAAATTCCCATAATTTATCTTTCAATACACATTCAATTCTTTCATACATCTTCCTCCTATCATCTTATTTATTTCATCAAACATTAATCAGTTTAGTTTTATAATTTAATGTTTAGTATTAAGTTTTTCTTTTTTCATTATTAATTGTTGTAACTTTTTTTTTTACAAAGTTTCAAAAAAAAAAAAAAACATTTTAATTACCACATTAAAGATAAAAATTGTCTACTAAACTGCTATTACCTGTTACCCTGCATTTAAAAGGAACAGTGGCGGATATAGGATTTTTTTTTGGAAGAAAGTTAATTTTTTTAAAATTGTTCATACTTATTTTGTAAACACAATATTTAGAATTAGATTTTAAGCCTTCAAATTAGTATAACTCAAATTTTTCACGAAAGAAAAATTTTAAAAAACAATTTAATTTATAATTTATAATTTATAAAAATATGTTTAAAGAATTGAAATATTTCAAAATCAAAATAAAAAAAATTAAAAATATATAATTTAGTTTGTATATTATTTGTAGAGCAAACTATAAACGCCTAGGTTGTTAAACAGATAAAATTACAATCGTGTATCAACATTATTGACTGTCGTGATAATTGGTGTAATCACATTGCCCCCTCCCCCTTGAATCCCAAAAAACTGTCAGGATTGCAGAATTTGTACGAACGAAAATGATTTTGGGGGGGAAATTCTCACGACTCACTAAATTTCATTATATATCGTTTATTTCTTTTATTTTGATAGTATTTATTAGTTGCACAAAAAAAAAAATAAAACATCTTTGTAAAACTATAAGCTTTTCCGTTTCACTTAGAATTTAAAATATTACTAAAGAAAATGTTTGATACATATGCAATTACGTTACCACAATATGACATAATATATTCGTATGTTGTTGACAAAGCAACACTATCATCCGAGCTCCGCTCAAAATCGTTTTTTCGTTTGCAGTGATTAAGCAACGATTAATCACAGATATACATTAGATTTCGATCTATATCTTATTTTCTGACTTCCTACCTACAACAGTAGCTGTTATTTTATCCTAGGTCAATTTTTTTAATTTCTTTTTTTATCGAATTTAAGAGTAAAGAATTACAATAGTTCTTAGATAATATTTAATGCATGAAACATCATACTGCATTCAGGATGTGGTCGATCCCTTTGTTCTTCTCCACAGGGACTCCTCCGGTTGCCTATAGAATGTGCAATCCCGTATAAAACCTATCGGTTAATATTACTATAACAGACGTTGTTTCGATTATTGGGCACAATGCGACTTTCTGATTTCGTTCAATATTACATTACATTTTACAAATTGTGTATACACAATAATACGTTGTGGAATACCAATACTTAATATTTAATCACGTAAACGAAATTGACAATGTAATTATTGGGATGTAACGACGACCGCGAATCTTTCTTCGCGAAAGAGTCAGCTACACACAGGTAAAGGACTATATTTATTGAAGCACTTTTTTTACGTACAACTTACTTAAACTTTTCGTACTTCGACGGTATTTGTGTAAAAGTTCATGGAAGCAATTGCCGTTAGCTTTTGAATTCCGTACGAAGTTTATTCCAACATTCCTATTTTTCTTTCCACATCACCGAATTTGTTTTTTATTCTCAGTAATATATTATGTATGTTTTTATATCAATTCTATAAAAAGTTCTTTTTCCCACTTATTATAATTATCGTTTTTCATCGGTTTTCGTTTACAAATATCCAGTCAAAATACAATAGTTTTTAAGTGACTAACTATTATTATATTGTGTTTTTTAACATACGCAAGAGAATTAACCGAGCAGGGTAGGCACGTGCTTTGAACTAAACAATGACGGGGAATATTTTGGTTTTTATTAATACATACTACTATTCCGAAATTCTGCATATTAGAATAACCATTAGTAACCATAAATTCGTAAAATTAAAACCACTAATCAATTTAGAAATTTGAAAAAGCGATAAAATCGTAACAATCTACGCGGTTTAAAATAAATGTAACTAAAAAAACACAAAATTAGGTGAAATCAAAACGACCACCGATAAGAAATGTGCAACCCATTGATCCGACGCATCGAGTTGAATTGGCACGACGTGAATATCGAGATATTCTAAAGGTAAAAAAAATCTTTTTTTTTTATATATTACAGTTTGTTTACGGTTATATTTTATTAAAATAGTAGTATAAATTTATAATTGTATGTATCTATAATAAAGTTCAAAATAAGATCATGCATATTGGTTTTTTGTTCTGGTAATACGGTATGTGGAACATTTTTTTTTTTTTCAAAATATTGACATTTTTTCTCAATTGTTGGTATTATTTTCCATAGCTCAAGAGTTCTAGCTGATCGGTAGTTATAGTTATTAAATTATTTTCAAAGTGCCTAAGTAAAATTTTTTATAGTAAAAACTGTAGTAGGTATTTAATGTGATTCGGTGAGATGGGATTCGGTTAAATGGGTTTCAGCGATATAGGTCTAAATCATTATCAAGTTAATTTCAAAATAATATGTGTTAAAAAGAATCCACGGAATTCATTATTAAACAATACGCTTTTGTTCCTTTTTTTTTTTTTTTTTTTTTTTTTTTTATTTAATTTTAGAACATATTATTCTGAACTTTCTTTTTTTTTTCTACTTTTGATTTTGATTTTATATTATGTAAAGATACAAATTAAAACATAAAAATATATAGTTTCTTTGGAAAAAATAAATATTACATGTTTGAAAAATACCTTTTATATAATAATTATTAAAATATATATTGAATTTGATATCTTAAGTTCAATAAAGCAACATGATATTGAACATCATCATCAAGTTAGTATAATAATTTAATATTTCTAATCCCAATGTTCCAAATGATAACGACATGGCTGACAATAATATTGTTGAAGTACGCATAAATAAAATAACGTTAACGTTAAAAAAGTGAACATTTTATCTAAACGAACTATTTAAAAAGTGTGCATTGGGCTTATTCTCGCCCTGTTATTAACGCTATATACTACTATCATTTTTATTAAATTATTATATTGTCATTTCTAACCATTTCTGTGAAACTGAAACAATGGTAATTCTGAATTACTTACGATTATTAATTAATCTGTACTAAAGTATCTTCTGCTAAACCGCCGTCCACTATTCTTAGATCTAAACTATTGTTGGTTAATCAGACAAGTTCTTAGACAATGGTTATCCTACGCTAAATACATCGGATACTACTAACAAAAAGAAATTATAAAGTCAAGTTTCGAAATTGTATTATTCACTGTATACTTGAAATAATGGGTTGGGAGCGTGTTTTTATCATCACTCATCACACAACCATACTTAAAAAAAAAAAAAATGAAAAGATACGCCACTGATTACTGTCAATAACGTTGGTTCGATTATTGGACACGATGTGAACAAACGGATTGCTCGATGATGCAAAACCGTTAATATTATCTATTTTTGAAATTCGCCTTTGTAAAAATGTGTTTCGCACTATCGCATAAAGAACGAATGAGTTCTTGTGTGTGCGTAGGTATACATCATCGCAAGAATCTTCCAAACCGCATTTATACATTTATCGACCGAATCGGTTGACTGAAACTGTTTTTCCATAAAAATGAATTTAAATGTCGTTTTATCGATGTAAAATATTTTTTTTTTAAAAAAAAAAAAAACCTACAACTTACTATAATAGCGTTAGAAAATCATTTTCAGGGTTATTCAAAAATACATCTCTTCCGGAAAAGTTATAGGTTTTAGTTTATTGTACCTAATGTAATTATTATAACTCCCCGGAGTGCACGTCTACTGCGCGTCAAGTTCCAGTTTTTCTTCGCGGGTTCATACAATATACATTTTTATTTGTCGTCGGAGAACGAGTAAACATTTCCGGTCTTTCGGACAGAATAAAATAACATACAAATAACTTACAAACGGATTTGATGGGGACGGACCGTTGTCGTGAAAATAACGATCGTCGGCGCAACACGGCGCCCGCGCGCTATGAAAACGACATATTCTCTTCTCTCTTCTTTCTCTTCTTCTTTTCGTATCCGATGAGAGAGGGACGATGGCCGCGCTAGAACAAGGGGGCTTGGAAAAGCGGTCATGGACATAGCTTCCGCGAAGATACGGATTTGACGAGTAACATTCAGGGGGCGTTCTGGAACCTTGGTTTAACCGCAAATTGTTAATTCCGCCGACTGATTCGTCGTTAGAAGATTTCCCCCTGATTAAAACGGTCAAAATAAAACTGTACAAATTTACGTACAATTAATGGTCACATTTTTTTTTCAGTGCATTCGAAAATGGCAAGGCCGGAAAAAATTAGCACATACAGTTTACTGGCTAATCTCTTTGCGCGATAGTATTTAATTTACCACGTCAATAGCTGTGTCACAATAATACAAACTAAACGAACCATCCGCAAAGAGTACCTGAAACGATATTTCTCATATATCTGATCTGTTAGATTGCATTTTTTTTTTTTCATAAAGCACAAACTCATTGATTCGCTAAAACAAATTGCTAAATCAAGCACTAAATTACGTTTAGTAACCGTCACTGTCCAGTGTATGCTAGACTATCATTGTTCATTCTAGTAGGTAGTAGACTTTTGTATATTTTCTTCGAAAATTAATGAAAATGAAAAACATTATGGTTCAAGTATCCAAACACTGCACTTAAATAACCATTTAAAACGAAGTGATCAAATAAAAGAGAAAATGAAAATAAAAACAGAATTTGAATAAATAAATGAATTAAGTTAGCAATTTGCTGTACTTGCAAAACGCCGAGCTCGTTAATTGCATTGTCCGTCGATTTTTACTTCCTTACATGACAGACCCATAGTAGATAACAGTGATAATTCATTTAGAACGTACTTTACTCGCGATTTAACTAACACCTGCGGCGTTTACATCGGTTTAGTAGATAAACGAGTACAAGTACCAAGTTCAACTTGTCCGAGAAAATAGAATCTTTATCCATTCGCTCGGCTAAAATTTTGTTCAAGAATCGAGGCCGGAATTATTATTCGACCATACCGTGTAATCGTATTTCTTAAGCGAAAACTAATTCTGCCGGGTGCCTATACTATCCTGGTGTAAGCCCGACGCAAAACGGTCGTACACGCGCGTTCATCACTCGATGTCTGCGAAATACGACCGTTGCGGTTGCAGCAGAAGCAGTCGTCGAGTGTTAGAAGAGAAAAAAAAAATCAGACGGTAGTATTTTATTGAAAAAAAAAAAAAAAAAATTGTTTTCATCTTTCCCCGAACAAGGCCAACCACCACGTCGCGGCGCACACTGCACCGTACTATAGACGCGCGCCGGGCGTGTGCGGGTCCTCACGTTTTGCCCCCCGACGATAATAATATTATGTACGAGCCGTACACGTGTATTATTATGTGTGTGTGTGTGTGTGTGTGTGTGTGTGTGTGTGCGCGTATATATTTATATAATATATGATTTACGGGCGCGTATTTTTCTCGTCGCCGTACAAGACACCACAAAAGCGTTTTAGAGTGTAGGCATACACCGCACTGCAGCGTTTATTTTATACCCATAGATGATATTATTATTGTATAATAATAATATACAAACACAAAACGACGGCGACAACAATACCGGCTCGCGTCTATGTGTGCGTGTGTGTGCGCGTGTACCGTTCGTGTGTCATGCAGGTACCCGCTTTTCGTGTGTCTCGGGGATTAACATAAAAATATATATATAAAAAAAAAACAATCATAATAATAATAATAATAATAGGAGAGAGAAAAAAAAAAAAAACGAGATACCGACTCGAACTGAACCCGATCGGATCCGTGTGCGGTTTTCGCATGCTACGCGTACCTATATACGGACCGCGAAAACAATGCGACTGTCGACGCGCATGGCTTGTCGACGACGGTGGCGATATAAATACAAAAAATAAAAAATAAAAAACTTTCGATAAGCAAAAATCCTTTTTATAGATTCCGGAGCTACGTACGAGGTGGAGTCACCCCAGCCGTCTGAAAAATTCGTATCTAATCGAATCTACGCTGATTCGATTCGATTTGATCTATAGTTTGTTGAAAGGGAATTCAATACCGAACCGTAAATTCGCTGCGAGTATACAAATACCCGGTTTTGAATTTCCGAGCCGTAAGAAAATTGCGGGATGAAAAATCAGTTCGCGTCAAACAAGCACCACGCGTGTTGCGCGGTTAGCGAAATTATGCTCTTGTTATACTTATTTTTTCGTGTTATACTCGTATTAGTGTTTACAATTCAAACCATGGCATCTCGGACAGGGGTTTTTTTTTTTTATAAACAAACGTTATTTTAAGTTATTTTTTACAGTTATTAATACGACGTATATATTATATTTTTATGACTTAATTATCTTCACAGAACTGTTAATTTTTCAATGGAAAAAAACCGGGAGTATGGAGAAAAATACCTCGGGCACTTGTATTTTGTGAACCAAGTGCACGCGATATTGCGATTTTTTCCAATTATTAATATTTTGTTTTTCTCTTCGCTCCAATAGGCTAAATTAAAGAAAAAAAAGTTTTCCTTCTCTTCACGTTCATTTTTCTTACTCCAACGCCCTTTCCTCCGATAATGAAGTAATAATTAAACAAGAAAACGGTTTTGTTCTTCGAATTGGTTTGAACATTTAATGTTGTCAAACTATGGGTTTTATAAGTGAACTTAAGTTGTAAGTGTAATTATCGCGACATATGATAATTGATGTTGATATTTCGTTAAAAAAATAAAATAAAAAAGTGTACCCCGACAGTCTGCACTTTCGTTAATCCGGCCCTAACTTCCACGTCGATTTAACCGCTGATTTGACCATTCAAATGTACATAATATCAGTGGTCCAAGTAGGGGGTTACGGGGAGGGGGGTCGGTAAAATCTCATCACTTATTTTAATCTAAATTTTTCATCCGTCCAATTGTTTTGTTTAAAATAATGCACCCCCCTTAAATTATATAAAGATTACCGATTTATACATTGGTGTTTTTATACTATAATATATTTTTATCATAAATATAGACTATAGTAATGACTAATGTGTAAATAGTTAAGTTTTTTTAATTTTTTTTTTTATACCTACTGTATAATGGTATAATGCATACTATTAGAACCTAACGATAAACTGTGTGTGCACAAATAAATATATTTACGTAAATAATATGTTTTACGTTTTAAATAAAACTATACTTACATGTATGCACAAATTTAAATATATCAACAAATAAAACACCAAACTGAAAAACGAAAATGTACACTATACGTCAAATTGTATAAAGTGCAAAAATAAGGTAAAGGGTCATAGGGGTTCAACTCATCTCCACCTCCAATCACCCCCACGTGTACAAGCCATAATATAAGAATATTATGAATGCCTAGGCATCCCTACATTCATTTCGAGCCACTTCGACCGCTGCATTATATATTCGTATACAATGCTTGGCCGGAACGCCGGACTAAATATAATATTCTACATCGCGGGTAGTTATATTTAAATAACAATATGTACTCGATTATATTACATTATGCACGCACAGTCGAGATGCGTTTCCGTTTTTTTACAGTATACGACTATCAGCCATTCTATATATGGTCGTCGCTGTGACAGTCCTGGGAAATCGCAATAATATCCGGTGATGGTACATATATGCATATATAAGTGCGTAAGTTTGTCAGCTCGAATACACCGCGCGCGGGTGTAGTGCAACATATGATGACACACAATGATGGGCTGCAGAACGGAAAAGCAAACGATGGCTGTGGCAGTGGAGCCGCGGCAACTCCGGTTTAATTCCGTATACGCACAATAAACACAACTGAGTACATAATATTAAAAAAAAAAAAAAAAAGGACGAAAAGTCGAGAACGCGTCAGTCGCCTAAGACGGTTTTTTAATACCTGCTCTTTTGGAATTTTGCTTTTGGGCGTCCCCTGGTGGCGGCAGGCTCTTTTTACACGACATTCGTCCTGACAGCCCACTGTATATACGCGCCCGACCAATTGAAATTGTCTCTCCCCATTCCCGACGCGCCTATATATTATTATAATAAACACACGATTCACAAAAATAATACGGCAGTGTTATTTTTGTTTTCAAGAAACCGTTCTTGGTGAATCTTTAATCAACCAATCCCGAGACTCGAGACAATGCAATATATAATTATTAACCTACCAAGTAGATACTGTTCGGAGAAAGAGGCCCACTGTTGTAGATGGGTAGTTGGGAAAGGTAGGATACGCGGTATAATTTAGTTTATTTATATGGACCATATATGTAACGATAAATGATTGCAAACGAAAAAACAGTTCTGAACCCCAGTCGTGATTTTTCCTTCGTTGTCATAAACCATAACAAATTAAAGCCATGTGTTTCCCAAATATTTGGAATTTGAAAATTGTTCTCAAATAAAATACCACCGGGCGAAACGGATATTTTAAACTATTAAGTGAAAAAATCAGAGAATGTTTGTTAGCCGTTAATCCCTAACTAATGACGTATATGACACACCACTTTTCGTTCAATTGTACCTTTAGTTTTAAAATAGCCACACAATTAATTTTGCATTAATTATATTGAAAGTTGTACAGAACTCACTAACGGACATTTTATTTAAATACATATTGATTCATAAAAAAGTTAAATTTATATAAAAAATTTTAAAGATTTAAAATGCCATTTTTTTGTCTTTATATAATCATTATTCATTAATTGTAATGAGTTGAGTACAAATAATAATTATTAAACTTTTCAGCAGCTTGAGTAAAATAAATATTTGTTTAAAAAGACCGGGTTCTCAATAAATTTTTCAAAAGTTTTAGATTCTGAGCAAAGCGAGGAATTTACTGGTTTTATAATGATATTTATTTAAATATTTTTTTATCTGTGAACAAATTTTCCACCAGAAATCGTGTTCCGATTTTCAAGTGCAGCGCCTTATCTGAAAAGAGCGCGATGGCGAGGAATCAATACAATTGTGTATTTTTGTTCTGCCTAATCTGGTCCCGATCGTCAAATTCAAGAGTGGTTCACAACATTTAAGGAGTATGTAGTGGTGATAAAAACTTTGGTTTTTCAAATAAGAATCTGTATTGAAAGTTCCACGAATAGACGGAGTATTATTTTAAATAAATTTTGATGTCAAACTGTTTGATTTCCGTCAACCCGTTCACGAGTTATTCCACTTTTTTTGAGATTAGGTAGGGGATAATAGGTAAAGTGAAGTGTCGTTTGTGTGGCGCGATGTGAAAAATCCAAGCATTCGAAAATATTGACTACATTTAAGAGTTCAAAAAATCAGAATTTGATTATATGCGAAATTCAACCAAAAAAATGGCGTGAGCACGTGTAATGAATTATCCAGTATATTATATGAAAATTTATTTTTAATAAACCATATAAAATGTGATGTTATAAAAACTCTGACTTCCTCGCCATAACATAAAGTCAGAACAATATAGCAAATCGTATTACGAGGTTGTGTAAAAATTACGGAAAATCCGTAATATCGTAAAGTATAAATTATATTACTTTCGTAGGTGCACAAAGTTCTCATCGTACACCGGGCGATCAATTCTCCTAAAGCCAACTTTTTGTTTTTTACAGTTTACGAAACAAGTAATTCTAAAATGTAGCATGCATAGTGGTTTTTTTTTTTTTTTGTCAATTTTGAGTCTTAAATAGAAACCTATGATATCCGGTGTTTCTATTTAAATTAATTTTCATCATCCTTTAAACTGTAAATGGCTAAGTTTTGTCGCTGAATTATCATTTTCACTTAAGACAGTATTTGATGTTTTATCGTAAGGTAAACTTTTTCACACATAACTTTAAAAGATGCAGAATTCTCACTCGGTAGTACTTAATTGAAAGTCTTTATAAATAATTAAAAGTACACCCGCTAAAGCCTTCACCCTTTACCCACATTAAACTACAAGAGTGACACACCCGTCAGCAGATTAACTTTTTTTTTTTTTAATGGATTATATTCCTAATACTTTTCGCAAAGTATTCGAATTATTTTAAAAATGAGCTCTAGCAATGTATTTGAATACATATTCGAAATACTATGAAAATGTATTTTACTTATATCCGAAATTTTCAAAATAAAAATGTCGAAAAAGTTTCTACTTTTCAAGATAACGAGTGTCTTTTCGAGAAAGGATTACTATTTGTATGTACAGTTATTATAATTGATAATTTAGATCAAATAAATTGAAAGCCATTAAGGTCTATAAATCGATTATTATTATTGTATAGGTATACTGCAGTCATTAAACTTTATTAGTTTGACGTGTAGGCACTTGTACGCAAGTACAAGAAAAAAAAACCAATTAATTAATCAACTAATTTATTAATCGATAAACAATAATGAACGTTCGGGAATTAGGCCTATTAAAAATAATTCGTTCGGTTAATTGGTCCATCGTATATTAAATCTATTGAAAATGGAACGAATGAAAAAAAAAAAAAAAAGACGACGTCCGTCCAATTTGTCGAAACTCATCACAAAATAATAGCCCCCACAGTTTATAAAAAAAATGTAATATATTAATGAATTTATTTTATATTGTTTTTTCAACCCGTAGATTGGATCTATACAACACTAGTTCTCAATTCTAGCCGACTGCTCGCCTTTTTTTTTTTTTTTTTTTTTTTTTGTTTCCTCAAAGGTTTTTTACTCGTGTCGTTTTTAATTTTTACTATATAAGAGTTTCGAGGACGTCCTGCGGTTACCTACCCTTTATTACATACATTCTATAATTATACTATGCGACTCTTCTGGGTGTCCGGGGCATGTCCGGTCATTTTCCAACACTTTGCTCAAATCGTATCGATAAAACTGACCGTTTTTTTTTTTTTTTTTTTTTTTAACTGAAACATTAAAATAATACTTTTAGATTCTGAGATTAGCGAAGAATGTATTGGTTTAAAATTATGTTTACTTATTTTTTTTTTTATGTTAATATTTTATACCAGAAAGCTTACACCGATTATCAAGTAGGTATAGCATTTTTTCTGAAAGCAAATTTTCTCTGGGTGGTACTTAAGAGAGGTAATTTTTTTAAATTCTCATTGGTATTCGAGACAACCCGGTTCTTCAGGTTAAAAAATATTGAAAGATTAAAAATAAGTTTGTCATTGGCAACCTTTTTTATTTATTTTTTAGTTATTATTAAATTATTGTTATTTTAATCTTTTTTAAACAACCATTGTTGTCACGGAAACTCACATTCTTGTAATCATTTTACCATAATATATATATTGTTGATAAAGCAAGAACCGAATTCTGCTCAGAATCGTTTTTTCGTTACAATGGTTTATCGTTGCTTACATTAAATTCCCGTCTGTATCCCGCATTTCCAGCCTTCCACCTACAACAGTAGCGAAGTATGGAAAGGTGGGATACACGTGCGAAGTATGTCCGTACTTTTTTGATAATAACGTCGTAACTACCTATTTGCAGGGTTGATCAGTATCGTCGATACAAGTGTCTTAAATTCGTATTTTATTAGATACAACCGTACCTTGTATTGCGATACAGTTCTGGAGAGTGACGGGTATTTAGACACCTACTAATTTCCAAGTATCTTATCCATACGCACCCCCCCCCCCCCCCGGCACGGTCATATCAAACGTTTTAACGACCGTCATAACCATCCGCCGTGTACGACGACGGTCGGCATACCGCTATAACAAATACTTCGCGTTTGACGTGACTGCATATTATAATTTGGAAAAACGGTAGACGTCTTTTGCACAAGCGCATACCTAACCCGGAGGCCCGAGTACGAATATTACAATATTAGATAAACCTGTACCTATATGTACAATACACAAACGAGCGGCGGCGCGGACGCTGTGTCGTGCTCGCGAGTCAGACGTTCGCCGTTCACGTACATTGTCTTAAAAGGTAATGCTCTCGACTTTTTTTTTTTTTGTACCTACACGTCTCTTGTATTATTTTCTCGGCCATACTACGCCTTTACCAAGTTCTGCGTGTCGTATTTATATTTATATACATATATATATATATATGCACACGGACCGCATAATATTATTTGTGTGCATGTAATACTATCGTCTTACCTCTCGTTTCGAGTCTCTTGTTCAGTATGTAACGACCCGCACGTCGCCCACCGGATCTTTTATCCGTCACAGGGATATTGTGTAACGTTTCGCGAGTGTTCGACTGCGTCGCGTCGGTTTTCTTAAAACAAAAACCCCAAAACCCGAAGTAGAAATAATATAATATAAAAGATATAATATCGTGACGCACTCACAGTACCTGTACGTGAGACGGCTATTTTCACGCACAACGATTGCCAATAATACGAAACGCAAAAAATAAAAAATAAAATAATATTGATAAAATAACGTACAGTCGAAACGAACAGAATCATTGCTCAAGAAAAATGAATGTGAACCAAATTACGATTGACCGTTTCGTTGTTTTATATTTTGTCCAAAATATTTGATTATGAGGTACATTGTTTTTTATTTTTTTTTTTCCGGTATAAATCTAAAAAATACGTAACGTACGCGTAATGCCTTGATTTTACATGTTTTTCGTTTAAATTTAAACGCACTGAAATTTAATATACGCAAAACTTAACCGAAAAAACGGGTAGAGCACGCCGCTTAGTGAATCACCTTTTACGTATGGGTATATAATATGGTAATGTATACAGAAAATATACTTTGGTGCATTGAAATTCAACTAGGTTGTTTATTTTTAAGAAAATAGACGGTAAAATTATTTTTATTTTTTTGACAGGTACATTACCGACGATTTAAACAATGTACCTACCCATAATATAAGTACAAGCAGTAACTTTTTAAATTCGTACTGTAAAAACCTTTTAACATATACGCAATATAATATACAGCCGGCGGTTGTATTATATATTTCAAGCGTTTGCCAAAACAAATAATAATACCATATCCGTAATATTTACAAAGAACGTTTATTTTATTTTCGTTTTTTTTTTTGTAAAATATTGTTTGCGCGCCCGAATATTAAATTCGCGCAGCGCGTTATTTTACTATGGTATATTATTCTTATGATATAATACGTTAAAATAATATTACGTCTACGAGATAACGATATTGTTAATACAGGGTGATCCGTTTTGTCACGAACCAGCGATTTTCCCGGACAATTTGACTCGTGTTTCAATGGTTTACCCTTCACTCCTGTTGTACCTTGAATCGGTGTACGCTTTTGATTTCCAAATACGTATCCCTTCTGCTCTTTGTTAATCGTACGGGTACGAAAAGAGAATACATTTCAAAAGCATTTTTTCGATACGAAGAAACTATATATATATCATATATAACACCTATTCTGGTTTTACCAACTGTGATGAGTTATATCAGTTTAAAATTCAGACCGCGGAGATCGTAAGGAAAGGAAACACATTTCGTATGTGTTTTTACATGATGACGGTCCTTTTTTTTACTCCTCCGATCCAAACTTCTAAACTTTAGTAACTCATAAACGGCGAATCCGGTATAGGTATTGCAGTGGATTATAGTAATGTTTAAACCATTTTTTTTTTTTTTTTAAATATTCTCTATATCCAGATCTGCGTTTAAAGTACGATATATTGTATATATTTGAAAAAGTCGTATGCACGACGTAAAAGGAGTACGGTTGAACAGTTGAAAATAGTGCTGAAACCTAAGCGGCTCCGTCCGAATCTTCCGAGATATTATTAGTGAGTGTAGGAAAAAAAGCAAAATATTTATTTTACACATTATAATACAAAAAGTAATATTTATTGGGCCAGTACTGTAAATTATATAGTACCATACACCGTCTATATGGTACCATATAGTACTTACACAACATTTTAATACTATTAACTATATGCAATGATAATATTTCAAACGTTTTTAGAAAAATAATTATCGAAGCAAGTTATCGAAATCTACAATACATAATCGAAATCGAATGTAAATTTCTTAAACGCTGTAGCACATCATATACGTTTTAAACAAACACATTTTTATATAGGTACTTGCATATTTTTTTGCACTCTTTTTATTTTTTTTTATTTCTTTACACAAATGTTTAATATCCGTGTGTATGAATTATTTATTTTATTTTTAAATTTAGATTTTTTTTTAAATTTAATACAAATATGTTATTACTGTTTCTGTGCATGATGTAATGTACTATTATTTCATATCACTTATTTTTTAATATACCGATAATAGTATAATGCAGATATTGATTTTTAAAATAATTGTTATAAATCACTATAAATCATTATAAATCAAGCTCGTATAAATCCAAATTTCTTTTTTCTATCTGTTATTAATTTGCGACAAAAATATTGAGACAATTTATTTTTTCCACTATATAATGCTACAGCCATATGTTTATTTTAAGTTGATTTTTATATATTTTGTACTTACACTACAATTGTAGTCATTTATGTTACTTTCGATTATGGGGCTGCATATTTCGAGAACTCGCGCGGAGAATAATTTTTGTGAAAACATTTAAAACATTATGATCGAATACATAATACAATCAATGGTATTGAAATATAGCGTAGGTACCTATTATATGGTACTATGTAATAATATTATGCAGTACCATTGCTTTTTTTCCCATTTGATTTTTTTTTTTACTTGCTTGTTTTCCGTTGTTTTTTTTGTTTTGCTTACTTCTTTTTCCGAACCCCATCATTAGTCGCCGGTTAAAAAACGATCCATCCTGTATTATTACTGATATCAAATTTTTACGGAGTCAGTCCGTTGTGGCGTATTAATAAAAATAGGTGGGTAGGTATAATAATAGCTGTAAATCGCGCACGGCCATTGTTTCGGGTTTAAAAGTGCAGAACAAACGATATTGTACGCTCATGCGTATATTGTACGTATGGGAATTGTATATTATATACCGTTTCGGATAAACTAAAACGGTACTATATGGTATATATACAAAGGTAACATTTAACGTTTAAAATTGGCTTTTCACGGAAAAATAAAATAAAACTATTCGTGGTCAACGAACGTTTATTAAGGTTGTCACGAGGCATAAATACAAGTATACACACGTATATACATATATATATATATATATGCTGTAGCGAATGTGATAAAATGTCGAAATAAAAACTCGGTTTCCAGGACGCGATAAAAAGTCGTATATGTATACGTAAAGACCGCGTATGTAGTCGTAGCCGTGCAGCGGTCTTACAAATAATAATACAATTTGTTTTTTATTCCATAACCGCGACATTTTATGGGTACTGACACTCGAAAACAATTTTTTTTTTTTTTTTTTTTACAACTTTCATAGTATTTTACGGACGCGTTTTTATCGCTTTCCTTTTTTCTTTTTTCTTTTTCATCTTCAAACCGAATTGTTGAAAACGTAAAAAACAAAAATGTATACATATATATATATATATATAATTGAAATACCATAAAAAAAAAAAAAACAAAAATAATGTGCTGAAGGAACACAAATGACGACGTATTTCTTGAAAACATAATACTATCGACGGATCGTGTATGTGTGCGTGTGTACAACTTTCAATTATTTAGATTGCATTGCATATTGTTAGTGTGTGAACACTGTGAACGCTGTTGGGCAAAGGCTCCTTGTAGAGAGAAGAATGTGACCAGGAGTGTATCGGGTAATCCATTTAAGTGGATAATACATTCACCGTCTCGGAGAGTAATAAATTTGAAAAAAAAAAATTTTTGTTGACAATATTAGCTCTGAAATTTTACATTGCTATAATTTTTTTTTTATCGCCACCCTCATTTTAAGGGGGTAAAACGACTGCATATGTGTTGAACATTCGATAAACAGACGGAGTATAATCTCTAGCCGATGTACCAATGTGACAGAAAGAGTGTCTCGGATCGATTCTGACCGCGTCCGTAGTTTAACCGAGGCATGACCGACGCATAGCCTAGGCTCTAAATGGCGATTACATACGGACCCTAATGTTATCGATTTCAATATTAAACAAGCGTATTGGGTATTAACCGGTTGATTCCGTTAATTGTTGCTGAACGATTCGAATACGAGTCGTATTGTTAAACACCAATGTAGCCGTGTTTTAGTTACGAGCACGTTGTCCCGCGCGTTACTTAACAGAATAATATCGCGTAATACCGTAAAGAACCCCGGCGCCGCCCGTTGTACGCGAGACTATAGTAATAATAATATATTGTAATATTGTGTAAATATTACGCATCATTTGGGACGCAGAATATTCCCTCTCGTAATTTAAAGTAAACGCAGATTGAAAACTTTGTACCTGTATGATAAATGAGACTACTTTGAATCTTTGATGACAAAACACGCGTAAGTTATTATATCTCATATATTACAATAATGTACGTTGCCGTGCCTGCCCTATCGATACGATAAAATACTTCCGTGCCGTTATTTATTACACAGCCGGTAATATAACTCGCGTATTTATTTTTATAATGACATTTTTTTTTTTTTTTTATGTATATCGCAGCTGCATTATAGGTAGGTATGTATCGCGCGCGGAAGATTCGAGGCAGGACATATTTCATTGAAAACGTTTTAAGTATAAAAGTTACATAGTTAGTCGCCCGCAGTCGTTTGTGCGTTTTATTATATATTTATATGTGTGTGTGTGTGTGTGTGTGTGTATAAAAAAGAAAAAGAAAATTTATCAAAACGCGATTCCGTATTGAAATATTACGGGATTACGAATTTAGGCGTACTTTTATTACGCGAAATATTAATTGAAACTAATTATTAATAACTACACTCGCGTTATTAATGGTAAAACGTATTTTATGTTACGTTATAATGCTGTTGGTCGTGTCGATTACCTCACACTGCGGGCGGATATTGACTTTAGTTTGTCTTATCTCAAACCGGAAAATTTCACTCCTTCCAGTAAAATACCTCTCACAATCCAGTGAACACATTGACGGACACATTTACTGCTACGGCAGTAATGTGTAAAATGTCATATTACGTCAATACCGCTGAATCAGTAAACTTTTCAGATCATAGAAGACAGAGGACTGGCACACTACGGCAATGTACACTGTCAATTTACATAGATTTTGAATACACGCGTAGCAGTACTAATATTACAGTGAAAATTATACTTTAAGTGTCCGTCAACGTGTTAAATATAATTTTAGATTCCTGGTATTTTTCTCGAATGAAATTTCCCGAACAGCCTTTTACCCGGATGGTAAGTTCTCCGACTCGTAGGGATAATTCCTGAATCGTATAAATATAACCGAAAAAAAATAGCTGTTTGATTTTCAAAGACGCGTATGGTTTCAGCATTGAGCAACCTTCAACAACTTGAATTTGACTCAAAATAGCATTATATTGTAAAAATATAATAATAATTAGGAATATATTAAAAAAAAAAAACGTTTCGTAACGGGTTTACCGACAGCGTTTTTTTTTTCCATACATAATTTATAATATTACGAAAGAGTATTAAATTTTAAATTTTAATTATATTTATTTATGTGTAAAAATATCATAATAGTATAAGTATTTTATAGAGTATATTAAAGGGCGCCTGTCTTCGATAATCCAAAAAGGGCAGGGAACAAAGTACTATTTATAACTTATTGTGTATTGACCTTTACATCAGTCCTTGCAGCTAATTATAATGTATAACAAGCCCAGAAAATCCAAAAGAGACATTTTCCTCTGTTCTCCCCAATTGACGCCAATGACAAAGTATCCCAGTAAGTAAATTATATTGTATTATGAGCAATTTTTCAATTATATTATATAAAACTGTATGTTTTAATACATTTTCATATTTTCCACCATTTTTACTTGTATCAATAAATGCTCGTATAGCAACTGATTGTGTGGCTAGATTTCGATAGTTTTAACGACATAGAACTTTTAATACCTAAAATACTGCAGGTTTCTGCGAACGGACGGATGTCGAACAGGAAAAAATAGAATAGAATAGGAAATATTATTGTTTTCGGTGTGTAATTCTGAAACGCTGCAATTGAAAACGGAACAAATTTTGAATGGAAATCACGATCGAAATTTATGTGACCATACGGTAAATACAATACCTATATTAAACGTAAATAAAACCAAAAAGCGTTTATGATCTTTGTCTGCGGGTAAAAGGCCGCGGATTTGTTTTCGGGTCGTACAATAAAACGTTGCCCTAGAGAGAGAGAGAGAGAGACTGTAGACAGAAGATACACGTACATCCGAGTACCGTATTTTTTCACTAAACTTCGTTACAAATAATAATAATATTATAAATGTTAAAGGTACAGAGTGATTCACTAAGCGTACTTAACTCATTTTTTTGGGTTAAATTTTGCATTTATTAAAATTCTGATTTTTGGAATTGTTACATGTAATTGAAGCCGATATTTCTGAAGACTTAGATTTTTCACGACATTCAACGACTATCCTGTAGCGATAGGTTATCGACAATCCGCGGCAGGTTTAGACCAATAACGAAAAACACCGAATAGACGTGTACGTTTATTATCGTTATCGTTGAAATCACGTCATCGATATTATACATATGAAATAAACAGCTAAATAGTCAATCGGAAGATTTTATGTACACCTGTGGCTCGTTTCGAATATATACCTACAAGGAACGTAAATTCGCGTCCGGTACAGGTAAAAATTGTCGCACGTTTGACAACGATTTTCCCGTTTCCCCCCCCAACCCCCCCAACGAGCACCCGTTGCGATAAATTTCGTACATCATTGTGTTATTATTACCGTATATAATAACATAGTACCTCTTAACCTGAGTAATATTATTTACACTCCATAATCGCCTCCATACGGTCCACGCGAATCTCGTAAAACCTACTATATTATATCTAATATTATAATAACATACGAACGTATTTTTTTTTTCTTCCTTTACAGCGTTTCCGACTGCGACTTTTCGGTCGTTATTATTATATGAATTATACGTATATGCATGCATTTTTTATTTTTTTAATCTTTCTTTCTTTATTCTTTTTACCATCGCCCACACGTTCCGGTTTACGTATATATATATATATATACGCTTTATACCTATAACATAATATTAAAAAATAGTAAATTGTTATTATTTTTTTTTTCCTCTACCGAATTACCTGCGCCGCCGACGGGTTACACTGTCATTTTATTAGACACCCATACTATTATTATTATTATTGTGTATGTATATTATATACGTAAGTGTACCGTAAAAACCCGTGCACTCTTCGCCCACGCAACACAATATTCCGTGTTTCGTTAAAACCCTACCGTGCAACAGCACCCGCGGTCGGTAAACGGTCGTATAATGTGTATTATTGAAATTTACTGCCGATGTGAGAGTGCGGTTTAGTGGGCGCAATATTAATTTGAGTTATTCGGTTCCCGCGGCCCCGGTTTTAGAATGCTAGAAGACTACGCGTGTTTTATAACAATATCAATAGTATGTTAAGGTAAAAAAAAAAAATTAAAAAAATAAAATAATACGACGAGTCAAACAAAAACGTATACGACAACGGTCCGTTTCCTATAATATTTTGCGATCGTCACGGGTGGTAGGTAGGTGTACCTAATAACATGTTAAAATTTGAAACATTTTGTTACGACAATCTCGCGTGTGTGTTTGTTTTTGGAAAATAATCTGTAGCGAAAAGATTATCATATGCAGTTTAATAATAATAGTTGTAGCCAGAGAGATCGCAATCTGAATTTTTAACGGCGGGACAGCGCGCCGTTTGACGGCAGTTCTCTATTAATATAGTAAATCGAGTTGACACACACAGATGGCCGTGCAAAGCTGGGTGAGTTAACCGACTTTTGTCGAATTTTCCTAGAAAAAAAAAAAAAAAAAAAAAAATGAAAATTTTTGCACTGAATTTTGCCTGTTACATAATACGAGGACGGGCTGATAAATAATGCCACTAACGTGTAACTTTAAAACGGTTATACATAGAACAATGAATTAAAAATACACGCATAACGAATGAATCATTTTATTTACACACTATTATTTTTTAATATAACTGCCTTCGAAGGCGATACATTTTTGCGAACGATTTACTAGTTTAGTAATGCCGTTCAAATACAATTCTACAGTTTGAGCATTGTACCATCAGTTTAACTTCAACTTTAACTTTCTCCTCAGAATTAAATTGTCTACCCTTGCGATATTCTTTAAGCTTGAGAAATAAAAAAAATATTGCACGAGGCCGAATCTAGACTATAGAGTGGATGTGAAATGACTTGGAATTCTAGTGATTCAATTGCTGTTTGTACCGCAAGGGGGGTCATTATGAATTGCATAAATAAAAATCACATTACACGATCGCGTTTTCGCACACACTAAACCAATGACATAAACTATTAAATGTGCATCAAATGAAAATTTTTTCGTAAATCTAAAAATAATTACGAGATAAGAGATATTACCCATCAGCCCGTCCTCGCATATGCGTATATTTTTCCCGGGTAAATTCTGACGCTTAAACGGCACGACCGAAGAAGGCCCGAACGCGGGAATTACAGTTTTGTTTTATAATACAGGGATTGAAGTGAAAATGTTCGTGAAAAATTCTATACGCGTATAACAAAACTATTGGATATTGTACCGTGTACGAGTTGTGATATTGTTTAAAACGTAGACCGGATGAATAGCCAAAGGTTATAAGCTAAACATTGATATGCAATCTATTAGTTTAGTTCCCTACGCCCATGGTCAAAATTTAAAATTGTTATTATAATTCACTATAAAATGTCTATTCGATATTAGTGTTGATGTCTTATTATGATATCCTATTCATACGTGACGTATCAATAAATATTTGGAAAAATGTTATTTTTTCGAATCCGTTTTGAAAACGGGACAGAAGTTTGTCATTCGAAATTTTTAAATTCAAATATAATATTTAAATAATTCCGTAATGATATGGAAGAAAAAAATCAAGTTTACCTATCTACTTAAATATTTTTCGAGATAATCACGAAATACCACACGTTTCGTTTATTTATTTGTTTCGAGCGGTAAAAAATTACCCTTGTTGTGATTTACCTGCATACCTAATTTTTTTTTTTTTTTTTTTTTTTTTTTTTTTAACGAGTTATGTTATAAATGACACGATGAAATTCGATTTATAACACACGTGCGAACATTTAATGATGTTCAAAATATAATAATAAAAACGATGATGATATACGAACTTCGAGATCGGTAATTCGATCAGATCGAGATGTCATCAGTTTTTTTTTTCTTTTTCGAAAACGTAATCGCACAGTTTTCCCACGATACTGGCTGAACCAACTCAGCATATTATTGCGTGTAAGCCGGTCACATGACGCAGTTGTCAAACCGTTTTATGGATCATATTAAATTGACGGATTGTTTTTTTTTTTTTTTTGCTATATTGCAACAATATTATAAGAATTATAAAAAAAAAAAAAAAATGGTACCATGATTATTATATATAATTAGTTGATACAACGATAAAAATGCCGTTTACAATGTTTTTATACGAATACATAAGGTATACTAGTAATAACGCAGTACGAGTTTTCACACTGAGATCACTGTTATCGTACGAATTTAGCCCTCTAACAAATTAAAATTTTTGCTGTGTCCGCAGGTCGTGAACCTGCGGCTCCGGTGGCTCCTAAACATATAATCTAAAAAAAAAAAATGGCTCATTTATACCGAAAAGGTTTTCGACCCCTGGTCTATACGGACACAGGACGTTTTAGTACGCTCTCGGATTAGCGGTCTCATCGAACAGAGTAAAATTATAATATTATAATAGCGCGTCTTCGCTACACTCGGAATTCAAAATAAAACAAAACAATCATCAGGATATTTATTTAAGTAAAATATCATTATAATATCACAGCGTTTCACACGCTGTATTTCGATATTAAATTAAATTTATATTTGTCGGTTTCGTTATTTTTCGCGGCGCATATTGGTTGGGTCCCAGATTCCAATTGTTTACCGGTTGGGCCCCGTGTAAAAAAAAACCTGCTTTACTAGTTGGGTCCCGTGTTAACAAGCCTGCTGTACTAATGTTGGGTCCCACAAAAAAAAAAAACCATATTTTCCTTCCCCGTTTTTACAGACTTAGGACTAATAACATCTAATTACAGGCATGGTTAAAAATGTTTTTTTTTCTAATGTTTACTATTTTATTTTCGTGATTTACAATTGTTCGTCGTCTAAATTAACAACTGTTAATATGGTTTTTAATTAATAAATTAATGATCAGGTTGAAATTTACAACGTACAGATTTAATGTGTCAAATGTGTTATGTGTTGGAGTTTCTATATCATTTTTATGTCGTTATATATTTTTATAATTATACACGGACCCAATTCGTACAAAATTTAAAACTAATATTATTTTCGGACCCAACTCGGATGCAACCATGTTTCGTACGACTGGGTTTCGGTGTGGACAAGCGTTTAATAATAATTAAATTTTGGATAAAAAGGCGATATTGTGATTACATACTTTTTTGTTTTTTTTTTTTTCTTTGTTTGGCTGTCGGCACACAAAATATTATTCGGACTGATTAACGTACGAGTAAGTACGCCAAAATTAAACAAATTGATATTGACCGTCTGAAATCGATGTTCTTAAGTTCGCTGTCTCTATATTACGGTTAAGCCGACCGGCCGTATCATTAATTATGATTCGATCAAGAAACGCAGTACGGTTGGCTATGATATATTGACCTTCGATTTATTAACACCGTATACATATAGTCAACGGCCACCCTTGTCGATTCGAGCTGCAAACGATGGCCCACTCGGTAATAGAATTATATACTTTTATGACGTTTAAACGGAATCGAATGAAATAATTAAATAAAAAAAAAAATATCGTGCGGCGAAACGTTTAGCGTTGTCCTCTTTCAAACGAATTTTCAATTACACGAATGTCAAAACCTTCAGGGACAATCCACTATTATAGGCGTTATAATTAATATAAAATTTATATTATAAATTCGAAAACGTGTGATACATAACCGGACAGGTATTGAGATTATATTCGGTTTTAAGAACAATTGTTCTTACTTTTTGACAAATTTTTCGGTGGGCTTTGATCCGAAACGTGACGGAATTATAATTAACAGTGCGGCTTTTTGTTAGCGAAGAATTCGCCATCATTCTCGAAGTTATTCCTAAATGTCCTCATTTTATTCGTTTTTTTTTTCACCTATTATATAAAATCTTACGAATTAAAAAAAAACAAAACAAAATAATATGAAAATAAGAAGCTGAGCAAATATGTTTTTCCAAATTTTAACCAATTTCGTAAAAATTTGAAAATTATTCGTTACCTTAAAATGATCACCTAACGATAAGACCTACATTAATCTAATGTCCGATTCCCATTGAATAGGACGGAGTACGAACGATTATTACCTTTTAAACTACTAAGTTGTAGTGAAATTTACCCGCTACCGTTCGACCAATTATAATTTTGAAAACATATGAAAATTTCTTGTCCAGTAAATTCGGTTAACGTACATAATGAATTTATTTTTTTTTCATAAAACAAACTCGTACTTCAATGTGTTAAAAAAAAAAAACAATACAATTGTATATCCTGAAAAAAATACCGGAAATTTTCTTATTTTATTCCAGCTTATTGGTCTAATGACGTATAAAAAATGCATTATCACTATTGTTGAATTGTAGGTCTGTATATAAATAAATGCGATCGGAATTTGAGCGGTTGTTCATGTCCCACGATTCGCTATATATTATTCATAATATATATTTATTTTTTTTTATCATTTACACCTATAAGAGTATTTATTTCGGATTTTGAATAGATTGTTTTATAAAATATTCAATCAGTATACCATAATAGAGCCACGATTATTGGGAGGGTAATACTATGCTGAATAATATGCGAAAATAACCGTCGAGTATAGACGTATAATAGTAAAATTTCATTTCTGTTTGATAAAATTATATTTCACGTTTATTATTTTTTTTATTTTATCATTAGCGACCACGGACACGGATACGGCATTTCAGGGGATTAATTCCGATGTTTTAAACACGCCAAGACCTAAAAAGAGCTTAACACAAAAAAATCTCTTTTGGCAGACTTATTCAATTCAGTCACTAACATAAAAAAAAAAAAAACACAAAACAAATTAAATTCGAATTGATTAAAAAGAAACGAACAAAAAATCCTTTTGGATATTTAAATAGAAAATTAAGAAAGGAAAAAACGGGATTTCGTTAAAGCAACTTCAAAGATTATCTTTTTTTTTTTTGTTCTTTGTATTATTTTTCTAAACGATAAAAAAAATTCAAATCAATATTTTAAAACAGTGTGTACGCAGATGCATACTATGCTATATTCACATTTGAATCCACTTTGCGTGCGTGACAGTTTCCAACAGGAATTTACGAAAAATCACGGCATTTTGATTAAAAAACGCTTTCTGTCTTCTGTTCGTCGAGGATACTTATAGTCTTCTTTAAAAAGAAAGGTCTTGTTTTCTCGCGTCTGTATACACACATACAGAACGAAATAATTGTTTAAAGCACGACAGACTAATTAAATCTCAACGGCACAACGAGGTGTTCTGATGGTGACGTCTTCTCGTTTTTCCTGCAAGATTTAAAATTGCACTCTACCGTCGCCGTCTGGAGAAATCTTTGCAAAACTTATGTGTGACAAATGTAAACTAGCTGGTCAAAATACAAAACAAATAGTTCTACATTCTGTCTTTTAGATAGGTACGGATTGTGTAATATATTCGTTTGGTTTATTAATTTTACTTCTGTCTGTTTACAAATTTTCGATTAGAAATCTTCATCCAATCGAAAAATTACAACACAAATTTTGTGTTAAATTTGTTACGTTGGTGCATTAGAAAGGTGGTTTTTTTTAATATTCCCAGGAGTTTCCATGATAAACGGGAAAAACCGGAAAAACGTAGGGAAAACGGGAAAATTTACGAAATCGATTTTCAAACCGTAAATATTACTCCGCTCAGTATTGATTTTCATTAGCAATGATTAATCATTGAATACAGATATATAACGAATTTCCTCTTTTGCCTTCCCAACTTCTCACCTACGATAGTAGCGCATCCATCGTGCGAACTATGTCCGTTTGTTTTTTCGCATTATATTTTCTACCGGAATTCTAGCTTTAATCAAAAAACGCGAAGAGACCATTTTTGTCGCATTTCGGATCTAGTTGGTTTACAATAGTCAACCATTTTTTTTTTTATTTCCCGTTCGATTTTCATAATAATTGGGAAACCCCGGAAAAAAACGTAAAATGAAAACGGACAAATTAACGGCGTACTATTTGATTGTTTTTAGTTCTTACGAACCGTGTTGTTTTACCAGAAATCTCGCTTCATTCAAAGGTCTACAAGAGACCTTGGTTGTTGCATTTATAATCTGTTCGGTGAACGTTATTAGCGACAGCCGAGTTGTCTAAACTTCAAAATTTAGACACACTTTAAACAATTAAACGAGCGGTGGTTTTTTTTAGCTCGCTTCCTCCATTCTGTGATTTCTTGATCCACGTCTGCTTGCGCATGATATCATATCACGGGCGTTGAAGCCGTCTCGTAAAACAATTACGCTATCAACAACCGCTATCGTTCATATACACACGCGCGTACATTATTACAGTGCCTACGTAATATACCGGAATTATTATATTTTAACCCGCACAAAGAGAAATAATTATTTTCGCAATGTATATTATATGTTTTTTTTTTTTTTCTATTAATATTAAACGGTTTTTTTCCTTATACTCTTTGTATTAATAGTTTCGTTAATATCTTAATTGCCGCGTTGTTTCGAAACACGCGTTTAGATTGCGGTAAATTGATAATGATAATAATTACACACCTATGTATATGCGTATACGCATTATAGTGGAATTATTTGCATACGAAAATTATGATTGAGTTTTGTATGTAAATTTTTCGTGAAAAAAAAAAACTATTGTTGATATTTTACGATTGCGATCTGAACAGAAAAAAAAAACCTTAATAATTTCAACGGGTATTAATCATGATACACGGCCGGCCGACGAATAAATAACGGATACATTATGTACGCGCGCACCTGTAAATAATATATAATAGCAAACCTATAACCGGCAAACCGCGTATTATTATTATTATTATTATTATTTACGTATTCGCTTGGTGCGCACGAACATATTATTATTAATTTTTCGTCGGGCCGAGATAAGATCGCCGTACTTGCGCGTATATCGTTATCACGTACGATGCACCCGTACGAGTACGAACGTCGAACCGTCGCAACCGTTTTCGGTACGTTACAAACGCGCCTGACGAATGTAACGATATTATTATCATGCTCGTCGTCGCCGCCATTTCCCCCCCCGCCCCCTCCCTCCTCCTCCTCCTCCTCCCCCCGCGGAATATTTACATTTTCGCGTTTTCGTTTCCGTACAATAAACTCGTCGTCGTTTCGCGGACGCGAGCAATCAATTCAAATGAACGACGGGTTTCGGCTCGGGCGCGTAACGTAAACACAACAATGGCGACGCGCGCGTTACGGTACGGCGGTATTATTGAAACGACTAATACGTGTCCCCACCGCCCCTCCCCCCACCCCCCGATCGCCCGGAGCGATATTGCCGTACGGGACGTCGCGTACGGAAATAGCCGGCCGGCCAGCCGTTCCCGTCGATCCGCGATCGGCAGAATCGCGCGCGCGGCGACGGGTTACCGGAATTTCAACGCCGCCCCGGAAACGACGCGGCCGACGCAACGGACGTGTCGCTCGTCGGCCGCGCGCGTTCGGTTCGAGCGTTCGCCCGCGCCACAAATACAACGCGCGTTTACGTCCACGTTGCTCCTCGGTACACGGTTTTAAAAATAAACACTTCCGGATCGCCGGGGCGGACGACGCGTCAACGTTTAATGTACAAACAATTAATTCGCAGCCAGCGGTGCTCGGATCGGGAAAATTGACGCGGACGGGCTCCGCTAAGTCATAAAAAAACTAACGTTCAGACAAAAATAATGGTTCGTTAGTAGGGTCGCGGGGAGCCGGTATGAAAAAAAATAAATAAATAAACGAAGAAGAGATCGTCATTGTAATATAATATAAAAAGACGTCCTGGGATAATGGGGACGGGTGCAGCCACTGTTAAAGATAATTCGATGTATACGTGTAAGCAACGGTAAATCGTTGCTTACGAAAAAACGATTCTGAACGGAGTACACTTGACATGGACGCTTTGTCAACAATATACATGACGTTTTATAGCAATACAATCAAATAGGCTTTATATATTTTCTAATTAATTTTTAAATTAATTTCTCGGTGTAACAAATATTTGTTTCCATACGGTACTCGACCGAAAATCTACAAGCTGCGTTTCGAAATCGTCTAAATCCAACCATTCGAACACTTTCGAGTTGAATTTTTCGAACATCAACACGTCCGGATACATTACGGTTTTCGCGGTCTCTCCGCATTGTTTGAACCTAGCAAAGCGGCGTAGAAAACTCGTTTATAGCCGTCTCAATAATAATACTTTGAAATTATGTTATCTACGTTTATAACGGAACTACTAATGCGATCATTTCCGAAAGACGTCGACGACACCGAAAGAGTACTGATATAATTACAATGTTCTAATTTATCGTTGAACATAAAAATACAATATAAATATTGTAATTTTTCGCGTGCCATAGATTTGTCATCCCTGCTGTATACTGTGCTATATTATTTTGGCTATTCGCACCCGCGACTAGCCCTCGTCTTCCGAGAATATTGAAATAGCGCCATCGCCGTTGGACGTACGAAACGTCGATATGAAATCGCGGGGTCGCTCGCTTCGACTAACTAAAATAATACTAGACAATGCACTGCCGTTGACCTAAACGATTACCGCGAGACACGGGGTTATACCTGTTGATTTCACGAGCCGGGAACGGCACGGCGACCGGATTGTTTCGTCCGACGAAATATCGCCGCAGAGTTCGGCAAAACCGCAAAAATAAACCGGCGGAGACTGTAATTATATTATTTAAAAACGGCTACACCCGCCGCCGTCGTTTGCGAGATGGGCCGGTCGTCGCGGCGACGTCGGCGGCGGTGGCGCCAGACTCTGTCGCCTCATTACCGACGACCGGTGTGGGCGGGTATCCGGTAATGTACGGGGAGGTACGCATGCCGAGGGTACATACGTATTATAATTAAAATAATATGTTATAAGATAGCAGGTCGGACATGTTAAACGGAATACGTCAGTATTGTTGCCGTTTGAGTGAGACGATAGTACGCCGTCTGAACCCTAAAAAACCGACAAGAAAACGTTAGAGCCGCACGTGTCCGTTTCGAGGACGGTAATCGGAACGTATCAGATTTTCGATGAGTAACTTTTTTCTTCCTTCAGACCGTTCAACGTCCGTTTCGTTCGCAGTTTGCTGAAAACGTTCGGAAAACATTTCGGGGTGAATGCGGGGGGTGGAGACCGAACCCCTGGGTTCCGTTCCCGGCTTGATTGTGAAATGAAAATAAAGCGTATTATTTTATTTTCATTACTTCATCGTATCGCTACTATTTTCGCTTTATCGGTTATTATTTCGGTTCGGAGTCGCCTACAGTAAACAAGCGCGCATCATTGAAATACTGTACGTTAGGTCGAGCCCGCGATGTGTGATGTGCGCCGTGATTTGTTAGTTTGCCACCCGCCGATCCGCAACTAATCGGATCCGCTCTTGTTCGCTGATTCGGAGGGATAATTGGGAGAACGATAAGGCGACAAGGAGAAATCTCGCCGAAATATTTATATTATTACGGACAAAGGTCCGTTCGTTTTGGCGACGATCGGTTATGCATCATATTGTGTAAAACCGATGCCTGCGCACCGGCGGCGATTCGCGTCAAGAACTAATTCTCGTCCGTGGAATCGCGATAAATAACAATGTTACTGCCGGAAAATATCGATCCGCCGTATTATTGTTAAAACCGAGGCTGATGCGCCGCGATGTGTCGTTATACTTACGGTATATATGTATAAATTCACACATGTGGCGATCAAAGAAAGTGATTTGTTTTTTCTGCGAGTCCTCGTCCGCTTCTTACATACGATATTGTTATCATTATTATTATTATTATGCGTCGTCGTATGCGGTCTTAACGATCGGATAAAGAGAAGGAGAGAGATAGAACGAGAGAGAGAGCGCGATCCTCTCTCCCGCTCCGGCTCCTCGTATTCTTGGGACAATTTGACCGTGACGTCGTTTTTACGAGCGAACAATACTCTCCCACGCGTATACGCGCGCGACATGATTCGACCTTTTTTTTTTTCCTCTCGTTCCCGACGACCACCCTCCCCCCCTGCCCCCTGCCCCCCGACTGTAGGCGTCGTTATATTTTCCACGGGCACTGGGGATTTTCTTATAAATATACTATCCCCACAAAGAAACGGAAATAATTTATAACGCCGCACGTATACGCGTATACGTACATATATATCATATTATAAAAGAACAGAGTTGACAAGCCCGAAGAATGGATTCTTAACGTGGTCGTCGTGGTCGTCGTCGTCGTCGTCGCCGTATTAACACGGACACGGAACGCTCGAGTATCGTTGGACGGTCGCGGTCCGAGCGAGAGAGAGTTTCGGCCTGTGAGTACCGATGGCCTAATTAAAAAGAGGCACGATGATAATAATCATAATAATAATAATATATGTATAATAGAACATTTCACGTCGTGTTATGTTCGCTTTTTGGTCGCTTTGGATCATTGATCATTGAAATCGAAAGATGTTCCCGTAAACTAACTAAACTTTCCGAAAACCCGTCATGGAGTCGAAACAACTTCCAAAGGGTTTTTCTCACGCGCACATTTGTTCGTAAAAACGTTATACTATTAGGGTTAGCGAAGATGAAAATCACCCCTTAAATATAATCCTACGAATATGCCTGCTCAGTAAACATACGAGTGAAATTGAGTCTGATCACCTATAGTCTATAATAGCTAATAAACTAATCCCGGTTTTTTAAAATTGCATTGAAAATACCTCAGTGACCATAACTATAGAGGGTGTCCCCCCCCTCTTGGACTTTGAAGACTTAAACTGAAGGGGACTGGGAATTTTACAATAAATAATTAGGGGAAATCAGTCTTCCCCCCACTTTAATCATTGCCAGAGACTATGGAATTGAAAAATCAAGTATGATACGAGTATTCAATTCGATCGACCGAATCGCGTCTGCGGAGCTTACGACGAACCGTACCAATACATTAATTGTATCCTCGGAGGATGGGAGTTTTTATACGGACACTGTAATAGGATTATGAGAGTGCGAGTGAGAAACAGTGTAAACAAAAATTATCTAAAATAAAATGTCTGCAATGTAATATTATATTGTCTTATAAGTATACGGCTCGGATTTCGATGTAAAGTGCGTTTTTTTTGGAGGGGTTATCTAAGACAATACTTTCCAAGTACATATTAGATAATTCGAATGATGTAACAGATAGCTACTTCAAAAGTGAAACTTTATTTCGTCATTCTTCACTGTATTTTGTCTGGCATTTTTCGGTATTATATTATTATGTTTAATATTATCTCAAGGAATTTTTTTTAATATGTTTCCGGGGCACACTTCATCGCTACATACAGATTATATTAATCGTTATGTTTATAATTTATTTAACTTTGTTATCTTGTCTTTATTAACATGTTTGTGGTGCGTCCCCTGGACTCAAACATAGCAACTACAAAAGTGAAAATTGCATTTTCCCCTGTTTATTTAAAAAAAAAATTTCGGTTATTTTTTAATATTCTCGATCATTTTGAATAGCTATATTTTAGAATATTTTTCGATAGTTTTTAAGGCGTTTTAATCCATATCTTACTTATTATAAATATTAAATTACGTGATAAATATTTATTACTTGTAGCATTTATTGTTATAACCACCAATGAGGGTGTACGATTTTTAACCGAAACGCAAAAACAATGATGAATCGTTTTCGGATCACGATATAGCTATATTAGTATTGATGATGTACACCGATATAAACCTGTCCAATATCCTTATCGTGAGCTTATTAAACATCACTATAAAATATAGCAACCCGGATTGTTGTGACGATTTTGTTTCACGTACGTGTATTTTATCACGTATATAGAAGTATAACATAAGTGTTCCATACGAATTTTAGCACTTTACGATTATCTTAACTGAATTATAAAAAAATAAAACAAAAAAAATTAAACCGTTTAACAAATTAAACAAATTAATGCTGTAAACTTTCTGGGTCTCCCTAAGTTATTTCCCGGTTTTCCTAAATTACTAAAGAAAACTACGCGGACAATTAAAAAACGACACTTTTACGAACAAGACAACATTTTCCTCGAAAAAAGTCGCTACACTTTAAATTCGAGGACTAAGATCTCCGGTAAAAAAAGAAATTGAAATTGAAAAAATCTAAATCAATGAAACTTTTATTGCCGAACATTTTTCCTATAGTTATTTTTCCGGTTTTTTCCACATTATCACGAAAAGTACTCGGGAAATTTACTTTGTGTAATCGCACCTGGACAATGTACCGAAACCAGGTCCGAAATACTACGAAAAAGTTGGTCTTTGGTCGTTTTCGGAGCAAGATTTTAAGCAAGGAAAATGTAGCGCTGGGTCCGTAACACGTTTGAATTCGGTCGGAAACCGCCCCGTGGCCCTGATTCAGACGACTTTTTTTTTTTTTTATCAGCAGCATACAATCGCATCGAACGAAATACGTTATTTCGTTTTGTTTGATACCTACAGGTAATAATGTATAAAAATGGTATAAAAATCACTTTTCGAGATTAAGTCGATCCGGTGTACGCGGCGATAACTGTTAGCTTTTCGTAATAACAATTTATACGGAACTACCTATGGTATACGTACGCAAACTTATCGCCGGCCAGGATGTTGCATTCATCGTTCGACGTTATCCCGAAGAAGTATATTCAAATATTTTAACATTTTAACGCTCGTAAGACGCTGTATACATACGATAAGTTTATTATTGGGCCATTTAAAATCGTTATTATATTTTGGATTATAATATCATTGCGTATTTTATAATAACATTTTTCCGCGGCGAGCTCGAGTGCGCCGACTGCGTGTAGAGCTATACGAAGTACAGATATTTTAACGGCCGCGGAGATTTTCCGGATAAATTGACGGTAAAACGAATATGTGTACTGCGCGGTATACAAGACCTTGGGTTTAGGTATAATATCGTGTACACGTAGGTACCAATCGTATTATATACGATATTTTAATCCGGTCAATATTGAAACGGTTAATTAAAACACGCATACAAAATATAATAATTACTAAGGTTTTTTTTTTTTTTTTTTTTTATGCGTCTCGTGATGTGTAGACGGTATCGGTTTTATGGACTCGGGTCAATCGTTACGAATAAGTACGTTTTATCGATTAAAAATTACCACGAAAAACTACAAACGTAGGCGAAAAAAAAAAAACAATTCCGATAAAATATTTATAAACGCCACATGAAAAAAAAAGAAAATTTAAAAACAAATTATCGATCTCGTTAATAATATTTATGCGCACTTAAGAATAATTTATTATGCAAATGCTCGGCTGCAATTATAAGAATTTTGCCAATAAACATTTTAATATTCTCACAATACTATTATCTACGATAGTCTAACGCAACGTAAATACTGTTAATAAAAAAAACACGCAATCATTTCTTGCATGTTGCTTCGACGATTTTCCTAAGATAGTTGGGAAAACGTTAATCCCAAGAAGAACACGCTCGAATTTTCGTTTTACCACCCAAGTACAACTCACGAGCGTGTTAAATTTCCGAGCAGTTTTGATGGGCAAAAATAATTTTATCTACCTTCTAAAAACTCAAAAATCTAAAAAAAAAAACTAATATACAGAAATTTTTAAATGAAAATTTCAGGTCTTGTTGAATAATTTATGTCTGATATCAGCGAAAACAAACCCCTTCCCCGAAAATAACAGAATAAAACGTTAATGCATGAATTGTCCCGTTTTTTTTTTTTTCTATAACGTTATGGACACTACAAAATAAATTGAAAAATGGCTTCCTCGATGCATCAACAAGACAAAAATTGTTACCGTAAAACATTCCCAATGCTCAGAGCCTGATTTAATGAACTCAAAACCTTATGCACTACTTACTTTGGGCCCTTTTTAAATAAAAAAAAAGTATTATCAATAATAAAAAATAAAAAAAAGTGGAATCAAGAAAAATATATTTAAGAGGTACGGCTTATACCAAACACAAGTTTAATCTATAAAACCTAACAATTTGTTTTAAGTTAATTAGATACTATACGCATTTTTCTCTTGGTTTATTTTCTTGCAAATTCAACGATAGTGTTTTCAAACGTTAGCTGTTTTGTAGTAGGTATCATGATCGATTGCCAGTCATGATAAAAATTAAATTTTTCTTGTGTTAAAAGTAAAACACATAAGAGTTTTTTTACGTTAAAGTACAGCAAATGATGTATACCTACATAATATAACTAAATTAATCAATTCGTTTACGTTTTGATCCATAATAATTGCTTATTAAATTCTCAATCGATAATTATATATTTACCAACATATGGACCGGGAAGCACATGCGTAAATCAGGACCTGCTAAACTAGACGGTCGGAGCGAGATTGCTGGTAGAAAAGTGGTTTACAAACGGGGAAAAATACATTAAAACATCAATTTCAGTATTAGTAAAACCTATACATCGCTCGCTCAGAATTTAAAACAACGCAGCCCCGTCGTATTGAATCGACGGCTAGGTGAGGTTTCACGTGGTATTAACATTCCAGTCTATAAAACCGTGTACTTGAAAAACGCACGTGTTCGTGTAATTATTGACTTGTTCGCGTATTTTACCGTTTTGACATTCACTTTGTTAAGCATTTTAATTTAACGATAAAACAAATTGAAATTGTACAAAGTCCACGGTACGTTTACGCGAAATACGTGAATGTACGAATCCGCGAATAACACTAAAACACGTGAACACGGACAGTAAATTCACGTCGCTTATTAAGTATATACACGAGTACGTCATATTTTTCATTAGCGCGTTCATTGTACACGGGCTTTGTGAATTAATACGCGATATTGATTCACGCTTTCAACCGAGACCTCTTGTTTTTAGTTATTTTCACACGTTACTCAAGAAAAACAAAAAAACTATTATTATTTTTTTAAGTTCGATACTAATCGAGAGTACTATCTCGGGACGATCATTCGGCTGAAATGCACGTGTACAGAGACTATACGGGTATTAATAATATATTATGTTCAATTCACGTTATTTTACGAAAACCAGTTTGCGCGTATAATATGATATATAATTAGACGGTTCATTTCGCGATCGATAAAATACTATTTAAATAACGAACGTTTAACGAAAAAATAATAATTTGTTTAACGGTTCGTAATTAACTTCGACGGTCGATCCGATAGCGGCTGTGTATACGGGTGATGCTGGACCATTATTATTATTATTATTTTTATTATTATAATTATTATTATTATTATTATTATAGGATTTGACTACGATAATCGTTAATGTATAATAGAAAAAATTGATTCGATATAAAATTTGATACGGATCCGATCGAAAACCGAGACAACCGCAGAGCGTGTTATGCGATATAAACTGTACGCGGTGTGGTTTTCGCGAGTCTATAAAATAATTTCTAAAAATATAATCACTCTGTTAACATAGCAGACCGAAAAATAAATACATTTAATACGTAACGTACCGAGAACTGATTTACCCGCAAATTCATTTTATCACGAATCCGTAATATTCTCAGAGGACTCAGAGTTAATTTTGTTTTCTGTTTTTTTTTTTTTTTTTATGTTTATTTTTAAAATTTTTTTTCATTCGTGAACATCTTTTTCGCCAGAAATCTTGCTCCGATTTTCAAATACAGTACCTTTTATAAAATTTAATTTTATCTGGAAGGTACTTTAAGAAGGTCACTTTTTGGTTTTCCGAGTGATTTCCATTATAATTGAGAAAAACCGGGACAAACATAGAAAAACGAGAAAATGTACGTATATGTATAAAAAAGTTCGCTCTGAATCGTTTTTCGTTGGCAATGGTTTAGTCCTCGCTATATCTTAACTTCCCAACTTTTCACCTACAACAGTGGCCCACCCATCGTGCGAAGTATGTAAGTTTTTTTTGTTATTTTTTTTTTTGAATCGTAATGGAATCGTTTTAGCTACATAACCCCTGCTCCTTATATCTGATATGAGTAGTCACTTTGAATTTTTAAATACCAAATTTTAACCCCCTCCTTTTAGACGGATTTAAATATATAATGATTTTTTAGACATTTGACAGTGCTAACGACAGATTTACCGTTTATGAGTTATAGTAGTTTAAAGTTTAGACCGAAGAATTAGGGGAGAGTAAAAAATCGCTTACCTATCGCTTGCTGGTTCATGATAAAATAGGCACCCTGTATTATATCGTGTATATGCTACGTCAGGTTTGGATTTTTTTTGTATTATTATTTGTATTCCCCGTATTCGCAAACATAATATCGAAATCGCATTATTTGAATAAGGCGAACGTGATATAATCCGCGATCGATTTAAATGTTCATCGCACCGCGAAACGAATATTTTGAGAAAACAAACAAAAAAATTCCCAAGGAAATTACATAATGTGACGCTATATATAATAGAGACGCCACCTATGGCTCCGTATATGGGTCACCGTAAGAATTGATTGTTTATCAATATTCGATTTAATTTTATTTACGGTTACTGCGCAAAATGCAAAATGAAACCATAAAATACATAATTAGTTAACCGATACTGGATTTGAATTCCAAAGCCTTGAGAAAATTACGGAATTAAAAAATTATTATTACTGCATTAAAATAATTGTATTCCTGCTCGGTCTATGTGTTTGTAATAATTGATATCGCCCGGTAAATGTTTCTATGTAAATAAATACAATAATTACCACCAGACAGTAAAAAAAAAAAAAAAACGATTTAAATCACTAATAAAATAAACGGCCTGTTCTTATCATCAGTACTTATTTACTTGGAATAAACGACACAGTTACCTTGCTAGAGAATATAGATGGCTTAGATAACTGTTTTTGTTCGTGCCGACTGCTACAAATTAGCATACTTCTTAGTTATTATTTAATCAATGACGTTACTATAGCTGCGACTGACGACTACAATCAATTTGAGGAAATGTTGAAATACAATATGCTACATTATTGTGTCCACGTTAAATCATTAAAACCCAGGTAAATAATCTAAAACAGTTAACTCTAGTAAGGTAAACGTGTCGTTTATTGCGGGCAGGCAAATACCGATGAAAACCGTTTAATTTTATTAGTGATATAAACAGGGTTTTTTTTTTTTTTTTATTAATGTCTGGTCACTGATCATAGTGTACGGATTATCAAATTACAACCGCTGTTATCAGCGTTATCACCGGACCTGCGTACACCGCGAATAATATATATTCACCGTATACGGGGTGGAAATGGCGGCCCGTCCGTTCAGTCTGTCTGTCTGCACGTACAATTGCCGACCTTCCCTCGCGAGGCCGCAGTAGCTGGACCAAATGGTCGGGACCGTCGTCGGCCGGGGGGAAAAAATATCGGAATCCAAATAACAGGTATTTGTCGCGTCCGCGTCATTGTGCGCGGCTCTCGCCGTGTCCGCGTTTTTCCGGCCTCCGACATCTCCGGATGCCGTCGACGAGACGCGGTAAGTACCCACGGCATCTTGTCGTGTCGTCGTCGTCCGACCGCGATGACGGTAATCACAAAATCATCGGGCTGTTCCGGCGGCCGTTTAACGAGGCCGCTCGGGGGAGAATGAAATATTAGATTAAATTTCGTTACCGCGCGTCCCGGTTTCACAAAATGTACCTACAAACACACACGCACGCACACACAGATGACACGCAGTTTATAATATATATATATTATACAACATGCGTACACACACACAAAGACGTGCGTTTTTTTTTTGTTTTTTTTTTCTAAGTCATGTTTCCGGAACATTACTTACCGGGCACGAACCTGGCTGCGGACGACGAGAAACGCACCCGGCGCACGTCTTTAATAATAATATAATATATTATAACGATAATAATATGTGTACACGCGGAGTAGGAGCGACTCCGACGTTTAAACGGCGGTCGCGACGGTTCGGTGTACGATATTGTTATATACGTACGCACGCTTAGCGTATTATAATAAATAGCGTAATGGAATGAATCCGCGGCGCGAGGAGGAGCGAGAGACGCGGGAAAAAAAAAAAATTACGAAAAACAACGAAAATGAGTATCGTTATTGTTACGCGCGCGCGCGTATACGTCGCCGTATAATAATATCGTTATTGCGCGCTGTACGAAAAAAAATTCGTACGTCATTTTTTTTTTTTTTTTCATTTTAACATCTCGCGCGTGCAATATTATTATGCGCGCGGGGCGAAAGCACGACGACGACGACGGCGGCGACGCCAAACCGTAGCAAACCGAGACGATATTCGGACGTGACGATAAAAATCTGCGCCGGTTCGCGTCGCGGCCGAAACTAACGGGCGCGCGGCGCACCGTATCGTTGTGTGGCCCCGTAACAATAATATCGTAATATTAAGTTGTACATTTTTTTTATAGCGTCGCCGAACGAGCCGCGGTTACCCGTCCCGGTGCGCTGACCGCGCGGCGTAATAATACTGCGCAGACGGCGCACGGCGGTATCGGCACACGATCGAGGCCGCGCGTTTGCGGCGGACCCGAGCCGAAACGCAACCGGGTTCGATTCTAGGAGTTTTACGAAACGTGACCGGCTTTTGCTGCGCGGCCAATGCCCCTAAAATGCCCACGGTCGACGGAAAGCAATCACCGCGGGCTTGGACCGAGCATGGAGGGTATACACGGTAACACTTAACCTGCCCGACGGTTCGAACTCGATAGCGGTCTACGGGACGGTGGCCCGAGTGTAAAGCCAAAACGTGGGTCGCGTACGTTTGTCATACGGTTCGGACCCCACCCCCGGATATGGCCCGTGTTCGGTTTTCAGAAAAAAACCGATAAGGGCTTCGGTCCACCGTGGCTTGCAGCCGGCGGCGTACGCAGAGGGGCGGGGGAACTAAAGGGCTGAAGCCTCCCCCCCCCGTTCACCGTATTTGTATATACGTATACATACATATTCGTTTATATTTTTCAAGTTTCAACCGTAACAATAAATAGCGAATAAAGAATTTTTTTTTTTTCCATAAAATACACTATTTTTGTGAGTAAACAATTTAGTTTGACACCGCTGTCTGTTAATAACCTTACTATACTACTATATTATCGCAAAATAAGATTTTATTACGATTATTATTTTTTTTAGTATTATTCATTTTCACTGTGGTCACGCTCGTTATAAACGACGGTTTCGTTATTATTGCAACTTTGGCGGTTGGCGTCACCGTACATACGCGGGCTTCTAACACGACGTCAGATGATCGCAAATTGCGATATTGAACTTACTGAACTGATATTAATAATAATTAACGCATCGTTAAGTTAGCCCGCGGATGTTGTAGACAATACTAATATAACCGTTAATTAGTGAAAAACAATTAGGTTTGTAACAACACGTGGGTAATTTCGTTTTCACTCGTTTCTCGTGAATATCGAAGCAATAATATTTCGTATAGGGGTTTATCGTCATTTTTTTTTGTATAAAACGTATCCGATAGTTTTACCCACTAAAATAACTATTTAATTATTTATTATAGCAGAAAAAGGATCGAATTTTGTTCGACTTTCAATTTGAAGAAAAACAATCCTAGGTAAGAACGCAATCCACAATTCATACAATTCTAATTTTGGTTGAACTCTGGCTTTTTTAATCCACTACTAGCTTAAACATTTTATTTTACCGCCCAACATTTTCGTAGTTACCTAAATATTACTTTTTAGATTCTGAGTTTAGCGAAGAATGTATTTGTTTTACAAAGACGTTTATTTTTTTTTTTTTTTTTTTTTTTTATGAAAACACTTTTACAACCAGAAATCTCACTCCAATTATCAAGTATTAGGCGTTATTAGTATTATAAAAGGTATAGCATCTTTTATGAAAAGAAATGTTCTCTGCGTGGTGCACTTAGAGAGATCATTTTTTGAAATTCTTATTAATATTCGATATAATGAGAAAAGCCTGGTTCTTTAGGTCAGACAAGATTGAAACATTAAAAGTAATGTTGTCATTGGCCACCGTTTTGATTTATTTGTTGTTATTATATTAGGTTTTTACTATTTTGATTTTTTTCAAACAATCGGCGTTGTCATGGATACGCACATTGTTGTAATCATTTTAACATAATATTATTACATATATATATTTATAGGAGAGTGATAAAAACCAAAGAAAAAGGCTAAAAAATTTCATCAATTAGAAAAGCTACGTCAGTCGGTCTCGGGTACATGGAAATAAATGAGAAGAATGGAAATGTTCACGTTGAGTCGATCAAATTTTTGAAACGGACAATTGGATAGTGCACGATTAGGACCGTCACAATACGAAATTACGATACAGTGATATTAATGTGATTAATAGTGCGCCTGGCCCTTTATCATATTAATTTCTCCGACAGCCGTAACTCACCGGTTATCTCTAATGATATTGTATTGTTATCTTGGGAGTCGTTTGTCGAAGGAGAAAAAAACCGTTTTACACAAATTGCGCGGTACGCTATTATAACATCCGTCCGGCTCTATACGTGTACTTATAATGCGCGCGATACGAACGACGCACCCAAATGACAGGTTTTCGCACGGTGTCTGTGTATACGTCATATATATCCACAGTCTAGGTATAAAAAAAAAAAATAAAAAAAAATAAAAAAATGAATAGATGAACACGGTAAACAGAACGACACATTGACACGCCTAACTGAATTGTGTTTTTCGGACAATAGTTGGCCGCGAAACGGATCTACACACATTATGAGATTCGATTCGATTCATTTATACGCTGTATATAATAACTACCTACGGACTTACGTCTAACTGTATGACGCGAAAAACCGAGAAAATATTATAACCTCGCCCCGGTCACGCCCAAAATTTATCGACTCCCCTCTAATATGTATTATTATTTTTTTTTTTTATTTTGTCGTTGAACAATATTACTAAGATAATACTAGCTCCCTCGTCGTCCAAAAACTGCTAGGTTCGTCGTTTTCGTTTATTTACAATGTAATATTATTACTTAACGAATACCTGTGTAACGCGAAATGTTGTCGAATATCTATTATTACAATATTTATAAACACAATCTATACAAACCGACAGATTCGGGTAAAACACTTTTTGTTATTATTCAGAATAAATATTCGAATACATAGAAAAAATAATACTTCAAATAATTTACAGCAATAGTGTTTTCAAATGTCCCGGGTATTTTGCAAAAATTATTGGGAATTGATAATCAATGAAGTTAAACAATTTATTTTTGCACTCCCTTAGGTGGAAAATAAATTAATATAATAGAATTCCGAGACAAAAACTAAAAATAAAGGGCGAAAGCCGAATGGAGATGAACTGTTGGGAATTTCGATAAACATTTTCAATTAAAGATGAAAATTTCGTATTTTTTAGAGTAATGTGTGAATGAGTCAAATCATTTTTGACTACCGAAAACGTGTTAGCATAACATACGCCACTTAATAATTTAACAATAAATCCGAATGATTCGTATCGTCAATAACATCGTCAAATATCGCTGGAATCTTGAAAATGATAGAGGTTTTGACAAGACCCATAAGCATTATATGTAATATTGTGATGTATACCCGTATACCAGTAGTTCTCAATCTTTTTAGGACTGCGATCCAAATATTTCCCACAAAAATCTATCGCGACCCACGTGGTTTCACTTTTCAAAAAGTAGTTTATGAAAACAGCTGAGAAAATTTTAAAATGACCTCCATAATAAGTACCACCCCAATCTGATTTCCTTTCAAAAACAGTGCTTAACTTAAAAACCGGAGCAAAATTGCTGGTAGAAAAGTTGTTCTTAAGTGAAAAAAAAATAAACATATTTCTTGGAATCTATATAGTTCAATAAAAATTTTCGCGACCAACCGATTATTGACTCGGGACTCACCAGTTGGTCACGACCCACAGTTTGAGGAACGCTACCGTATACTATTTGTCTACGCGGGAACCCTTAGTATAGCCTCCTGTAAAAACCGTGTTGAATTTATAGTCCGAAAAAGTCGTTTTTTATACCGATAACGTATCATTATAAGCTATGTTGAGCACACGGTAAAAGGTAGTTGTAAATTGTATTATTATTATTTTTTTATTTTCTTTTACGGTATGTAATATTGTTTTTATTTTTACCTGTATATTAGTTTAGTGGGCTTCAAAGTTTTTTTTTTCAAAATTGGTGGTCCGCACAACTAAAAAGGTTGGGAACCGCTTGCTATATAGGTATTGAAATCCACCTCCCCCCTATTGAATTCCATTACGCTAAAACTCGGTTTTCAATTATTTTTAGTACACAAATCTAATTATTTTTGTTGATTTATAAGTTACCTTGGTAACACGGATGAAAAAAAAATATTATTATTAATGTTTGTAGTGCAATCCCCGCGCTGTGAGGATATCTATGGTAATAGCATACAATTATAATAATTTATCATAATACATTTACCTATTAACTTTCTTTAGAAACTTTTTTATTGTGCGGCCAAAGCCGGGCGGGATGCAACTTGAATTTGATAAAATACAGTATATAAACTCGCAGTGTGCGTTTTTTACTTGGAACATTTATGCATCTAACAAACAGCAAAATCGACGGTTTTTCAATCAGTTTTGATGGCTAATATTTTCACGGTAATATTATCGAAACCCTCGACGGTCTATAAACAGTCACTTATCTCGCCACGAAAGTCTCGTTTCAATTTTTTTTATATCTGTTTACGCATACTATAACATTAATATCGCGGTGTATTGAATTGTCCACGATCGACGAAAACACGTCTTCTCGCTTTATTATAATATAATGCGCAAAAGATATTACTCTCACTACGAACGTATGTAAAACTCTATTCGGAAAATTATTATTCGGTGTGGTCTGTACCGTAAACTATGAATGCGACTGTTTGTAAGGGTACGTGGAAAACACTTTAAAAAACCCGACCTTTAACATCACTTTAGAAATTGAACTATAGACGATTTTTCGGCTGCAATCCATTTTCGCCCCAGAGTATTTAATTGGCGCCCCGAGGGATGTGGACAGACGCGCCCGAAAGATAAGGTACAACCTGCCAATGTACAACCCATATGCGCCGATTTCGTATACAACGTTGCCGTCGTGATTAAATGCTCATGTTTTTTTTTTTTCTTTAACGCAACGCCAACTTATATCTTCCGAAACTAAATTTCTAGTGAAGTGGAATTTAAATTTATGAAAAATTAAACATTGACGGGTTTTTCGTTGTACTTGTCATTCACAAAATCCATTTGTATACACGTTAAACATGTATTTGTATTTCTTGTAACGTTGCACAACGCATTCACAGAGAGAACTGTCGTGGTGTGCAATTGAGATAAAATTGACCAATATGTCGATAAGCGTGTTACGCAAAGCCTACGAACAATGTGATAAATGGTTAGTCCGCGATATTGTATTGTACCGTATTCCAGCATACAAGTCGGCAACGTTGCACGGTTTTAACGAGTTTTTATTAAAAATATTTTGGGCACAAATTGGCTATAAAAAAGGTGTGATGGGCGGAAATGGACTGCTCCGGATTTTCCCGTTACATTTCAATGCGATTGTTATTACGCGTTTCGAACGTAATTCAATTCCGTTTACTACGTACAATTTTTTTTATTTGTAAAGAAAAAACCATTTGTTACGTTTTGAAATTAAAAACACGTTTTTTTCAGATCGAAAATAAGTGAGTTTTACGTTTTTTTTTTCCCCGTACCCTTCAAATTAGGTAAATAATAACAACACGGGTTATTTTTTATCGAAAAATTATTGCACGAAAATCAAATCGAAAACAATATTAGATTTTATAGACCGGCTCCCCTGTGAGCGTTTATAAAATAAATAACAATATATTATTGTATAACCGTATAGGTAATTTTAAATTATTATTCAATTTACGTTTATTTAATGATTCCCGTATAGGTAATGATCGCCGCGATGTTACATATTATTATGCCATCGTCGTTGTGCGTTTATATTTTTTAGAGAAAAAAAAAAAGCGATAACCGAGGCGATAACTATTTGGTATATCATTATGTATATATATATATAAAAAAAATATATAATATTATGTATACGCATAATAACAATACGCTCCTAACGAGGCGATTGAAAATTTCAAAATAATAAAAAACTATAATTTTCTGATCATTAAAAAATAATAAAAAATTTATCGTTTTCCCCGCCTAGGTCCCCGTGCAAACGGGTTATAACAAGAACGTATACCTGCCTACTTATAATAACATAATAATAAATGCGTGGGGTTTTATGCAAAACGTCCCGAGACGCGCGCGCGCGTATGATAATCGACCGATTTAAACTGTAATATACGCGAGAGAGAAAAAAAAAATAATCGCACACGATCGGTAATATTATTTCGTTCGAGTTTGTAAGAATGTTTTATCGCCGAAGGGAGGTTCAGTATATCACTATACAGGGTGATCGACATAACGTGAGACGGTCGTAATCTCGGATGCTTGTTGAATTTTTCTGTGGTATTTAGAAAATTCGCCGAACAATAGCTGCAGCTCTGCAATAGCTTTTCACGGCCGTTTTTTTTTCGTCATTCAAGTGAAACCGCTCTTGATTCACAAATAACCACCCGTATTCAAAACTCCATAAATATACGCAGTTTCAGTTTAGATGAATTGTAGGTTTAACATGTTTAATTTTCGTCGTGACGTCAACGAGTTACTCCGCTATTAAGTATGGGTAGCAGGACAGCTAGCAGTGGAGCACTATTTAAATACCGCAGCAACTCCCCCCTCTCCACCGCTTCCAAACAACTGTGTAGTGGTTTCACCGCCGGATAGGCCGAATATATCACTATGAACACTCTGTATACAGAGTTTTTTTTTTTTTTGTTTATCACGACCCAGCGAGTATCTACGAGTATCTCTAGTAAAATTGATTTTGTTTTTATCCCAGAATTTCAGAATATGAGTACCAAATCTTATTTACAATATAACCATCGGCAAATGTGTTCACTTATTCCGTACGGTATATCGACTTGGGATTTTGAACCCGCCGTCTTCAAACCGCGATTCGAAATGAGAATCTGAGATATTGTCGCGTTGCGCATATTACGAAAATATTTAGAAAAATATTCGTTTACGAATGTGTGTTTGGGTCGGGGTGGTGTGTTAGCTGTTTGAAAACCCAAAAGTAATATTCAATAATAAATTATACAATTAAATGTAACGTTAAAAATATGAAAATAAAGCTTGAACAACGCCACAATGATTGAAAAAAAAAAAAAAATACGGAGATCAAATCGTCTGAGAAAATCGCGATTAACGAATTGAGCGTATTCAATTTTTAAGTTTAATTAGGGAGACAGTAGTGGAGTATTATTATTTGTGGGGCGTTTTATTAGTGTTCCGCTATACACAGCTCCCTCTGCCAAAACTTAAATGTGAAATATCTCGTTAACGGGTTAACGGAAATCAAAAAATTTGACTCCGAAATTTATTTAAAGTGATACTCCGTAAATTTATGGAATTTTCCAATTTACCAAAGTCGGTATCGCCACAGGATATTCCTCAAATGTTTCGAAAATTATAAGTATTCGAAAATATCGGTTATAACTATACATTCATCAGAATTTGAATATATGTGCAGAATTCAACCAAAAAAAAAAAAAATAGGGAATTTCTTGTATCAATCATCTTGTATATAAAACAAACAAAAATCACTCAATTTAAGTAAATGTTTTTTCATTATTTATGAACTCGTGCGGAAGACCGAAACGCGACTATAATATCAATATCAATTATTGTTCTTGTTGCTGTTGTACATAAACGAATGAAAACTACGGCGGCAAACGATTCGGACGACCGGACCATATATCCTATTGCTGCAGCAGTCGTGTATTATTAACGCCCCTCAAGTGATTAATCATTTCGGCGCCGACATAGTTTTTTCGGCAAATATTATTATTATTGTAATGATTGTCGTAAATTGTACGACTAGAAGTGGACCGGGATTTGTCCGCTCGATGAATACACTATAACCGCGAGAAAGTTCGAAAAAACGGAGAGAAATTCACTATACGGACAAAAATTTATAGATCGCCGTTTATCCCCAAATTTTAAATTTTGATCATTCGCGGTGCGTTTATCTGATATTATTTATTTATACGAAATTATTTCACCCGTGCCTCTATCCCTACCCGTTTATCGATAAAAGTTCCCGCACCCGCCCGTTTTATGTGTTCCCCGTACTTAAAATCGGAGCTGTGAATTTTATGCATTCGAATATGTTTATTGAATTTTTGTTTTTTTACTAAATCGTATTAGGACGCGGGTTCGATCAAAATTCGTTTTGCGTTGTTTATAAATCAAATACGAAATCTTCATTCGCATATTTTTGCATATTTAACCGATCAAGACGTATAAATGCGTTATTGCGCGAATTTTCCGTGTTAATTATTTCGGGGGTAATTTTTTTTATCACAATATTTATAATATTCCGGTCAATCTGGTCTATATTGGCGTAAAATGTTTCCGTTTAAAATGTGGCTTTTACAGTTTAGATGAAAATTGAGGGTGCACTTACTTGAGTACACTTCCGTGTGAAGACAAATCATTTTTAGTCGGGTATTTAACTACGTAGGTGTCGTCTATTTTTGCTGAACATTGCAAGACTCGAGTATTACCGTGTCACGCATTCGTGTCTATACGATATTTACGATGGCCGATAAACAATTTAAAAATAATTCGTGAGTGAGCGTGAAAAAGGTGTTAAGTCAGTGTTTCAGAACTTTTCGGAAGAGTAAAAATAAACTTTCGCTGAAATCAGCATAATAACATTTTTCGATACTGAATGATTCTATGTGTTTGCGCCGTATTGTACAAAACTTTTATAATTTCATATTTGATATTCGCCTGTTTTTATTAATTTGATAGATGAAATAAAATGTATAATGACTTCCAGCTATTATGCTAATTGATTTAAAACTTTATTGACAAATAGAAAAATAGAAAAATATTCTAAATTGATTCAACTGTTCTTAAGCGGTGCATTATGATTTAAGTCACTGCAATACTGCGACACTATTTAAAACGCATAAAAAAACATAAACATCACGAATTATCCTAAACCGCATGTTGAACTAACACGTGCAATATATTGTACAAATTTACTTAACGTGTCCTATTCCAGTGTTTCTCAACTTTTCAATATTACCGCTCTCCAAATGAGAAACCGATTTTTCGACGCCCTCCCCCATGTGAAAATCCAAAGAGCATAGAAAAAAATATGATCCTAAGAATAAGAAAGAGTGCTGAATTGTTGTAAAATTAAACTGTGAATGAATAACCAAAAGAGAATTTAAAATATTTCGATGAACGAAGCATACGCGGGTTTTATGCGAAAACATAGTAGTCGTCCCATACTCCCTATCACCTAAAATAATTTTACCACTCCACGTACCTCTTTGCCACCCACTAGGGATTATCGCTCTCGTTGAGAACAATTGTTCTATACGAAAAATTGCGATTTTTTTTTTTGGTATAAATAGCACCAAATTATAGTTAGTGTTCACAGTTCGGTAACATTTTACACCTTTAAACGCGCAACCGCGAATTATTAAAGCTTATTAGGTTTTATTTCTGTTAAATGAGTGCATGTTTTTACATGTTTTAAGAGTTTTCAGTGCACACTTTTTGTTCAAAACATCACCCACACACGTTTAAAACACCAAAAAACAAATCTAAGCGCGCCACTCAAACGTGTTGATAATACTAAATTGATTTCCGCGCATTATCGAATCGCGCGCAGTAATTATAATTTATTATATGATGTAATAATATGGCCACTGTGCCAATAAAAGAATTTGCCGAAATTTCGGGGTGGTCGACTCTGTCTTGGGCTGGACGTCGATGTTCGGGACGCGCGTTTTATTATGCTGCGGCCGTTGCCGCCACGGTGACGACTGACTTTTCCGGTTCCGCCGCCGCCGCCGTCGACACCGCCTCACCGCCGTACCGTTCCGAGTTGTCGTGCCGCACGTCTCGGCAGTTTTTTATTCGGCAATAACCGAAACCATTAAATGTCGGGTTTTTTTTTTTTTTGCCAACGTGATGCGCCCGACCTGGCCACCGCCACCGGACTATCGTATCCGCACAATGACGTCTCGTAATGTTTTAACGACCGCCGTAAAAATCGACCGTACCCTTGTTTTCCGGTCCACGGTCGTACAATGATAATTATAATATATTGTAACGTTTCCACCGTGAAATCCGAACCGATGTATAATCGCTGGTATACACTGCAATTTCGTCTACACCTGTATAATATTATTTTTCAGCTGTTCGTTCTCCTCCGGAGTACAATAGCGACCCGTACACAAGACCACCCCGCCATACTACGCAGATCTCCAGCAATTTCTATCCGACGCTCGCGTTATCCAATCGAATTCAACTCCTTTTCAGTAATTACACGTCTATCTTGACTATACGTCTTCTGTCCTCCGCCTTCACCTCGAGGGATCTTTTCCCCCGTCGGGTTTCTTTTCGGACACCGCGCGAAGTGACGAGTTTCGGTTTCTCCGGACGTGCTCTGCCCAATGTAATCTCTCACCTATATTCAGACAGTTTCTCCGACGTTTAGTGTCTGATAAGACTGCGATTCTGGATTCCGAAGAATAACAATTTTGTGTTACTCGTTCCTGTTCACTGGTCATTATGCTGCAGGTATCGGTATCTTTTATCATTCTGCGTAACTTTTGCCAGTCTGGAAACTTTTATTTAAATAGTTGAGTGAACTGCTTGGTCAGCTGTGTTCACGTTAGATAACCAAACAGGAATCAGGTACTTGAAATTATAGAATATTTAGTTGTTTTTAAATAATGTGACTCATTTAACAACAACGTAATATACATGACTGAGTAAAACTTTCATACCTGTTATTATATTTATTTTTTTGTTATTTTGCTCCTGTAATTATAAGAGTCCTAATCGTAGGTTTTTTTTTTACACGTAGCTAAAAATCGTTAATAACGAAATTTTAACATTTACAATAATTAGGAAACAAGTCGTAACAATTCTTAACAAATATTTGAATTAGTTTTAATTTTATACTAAGAGCACAACCTGATGTTTTACTCAATATATTTTTTAAAGGACAATTATGCTATGATGTCTCTTTAAGTGATCCGATTTAGATCTTTTGTTTTTCTGTTGGAAAGATAAAATTCTCCTTCAGAGCTCATTGGACTTCAATTTTTGATTATGTATTGAAAAACCACAACAGAAAAAAAATTAGTTAAACAAATTGTGAAAAAATATCATATTCACAGTTCTCACGTTTTTATCATAGCAAATATTTAAAGTCCAAGTCCTATGGCATGTATAAGAAGTAACACTCTTAAAAAAAAAAAAAAAAAAAAAAAAAAAAAAAAAATGACGATCGAAATTAATTCAATTATTGAGTCACGGGAGTTTTCCTACACAAAGCATGCTTTTACACAAAAAATAGTCCGCGCCCAGTTTTCTTGACTAAAATTATTCATAGTCCTATTAGGTACATTTTCAGAAGAGATATTTTTTGTAACTTATATTACCAACCAAAAATAGACACATTTTTCTCTTTACATTTTATAAATTGTACACATTAATATTGTTATAGTTAGTAACATACCGTAACTTTACGGTAGATTTTTTTTTCTCAAGTATTAAATCGGTCGTTTTACACGTATCGTTCCCGCCCGACCCGGCTCCGCGTACTCCAATACACTATATTATGATGCAGTCGGGATTCGTGTACACGGCAAACACGTACTGAAGTATTATAACGAAATTATGGCTATAAACACGCGGAAGAAAGTATAATGTTATTATTATTATTACAAGTTCGGAAAGGTCGTTAAAAAAAATCGGGGGGTCGAAAAAAATAGGCGCTTAAAAAAAAAAAAAATGATAAATAATTTGGGAACGGGTCGTAAAACGTGCGGCAGGAGTCAGGATAGTGCCGGGGAACCGGAGAAAACGGGATGTCTGGTCGCGGTGGCGGTTAAACGACCGTGTAGCTGCTCACGATCGTAAAGTCGTTATACGGAATTTAAAGGCCCGGCGCGCCGCGAAATTAACGGCCAAGAATCGAGCGTTTCCGGATGACGTGCCCTCTGATTAAGTGCTCGCCTCCGTTGCCACTGCCGCCTCCCGCCTCCCCACCACCATCCCGTAAATTATCGTTAACGTCCGCCGAAAACGCCACCGGTCCGTATACGCGCGGATTTAAAAACTCGGCCGTTTTTCGGAGCTTCGGTTTTGCAGCCACACGCGGTGCAGCGCTGCGTATAACAGCAGTGTTGCCGTGCACCCTAAGCGGCTCGAGACGATCGCGCACGCGAACTAATAAGGCGGTCGTCGATTTCCAAAAATAAAATCCGTGATTTGGTGCGAGTCATATTTTGTGACGTTTTGGAAATGGAGTTTTAAATTTTCCATAAGGCTCTGTGTATTTTATTAAATGAAAATGTTTGTGGTTTTTTGTTTTTCAATTTTTACAAAAACTTAAACAATTTTTATATGTAGAATGTAAAAAATTGTACACTCATTATTATTTTTTTTTCCGACTTCGTTTTTTTTTTTAAATACATTTACATGGCCCTTCTTACACCGAGCCACAGAAATAACATTGCGCGTGCGAAACTCGTAGGCATATCGGATCGGGCGACTGTATAAACTGGAATTTTTTCCGTTTTCGTGACCTAACGGTCGTGTCGTTACAACGTTATTGTGATATCGGATCCGTAAAACAGCTGATGATGGACGTGTCCGCTGTTTTAGGCAGACAGTTGGAATGTACCGTACTCGTATAATACAGACAAATTCAATTTACATTTCTACGCGACGGTAAACCGTTGCTGGGCACAGTATTATTTATGAATATTTCTTCGTCTTTTGCCGGGGGAGGAAAAAACAACAAAAAACAGTCGGATTTCCAAATGCAGTACGCCAATCGCCCGGAATCGAACACGGACGGACTATTTTTATTTGCCGGTAACGGTATCACCACAATGTATTATATAATATTATTATACAGTATTATTATACAATCTGTCGTTCGGTTATTGGCGGTCGTGCGTGCGAAAACGACGCGATCTCTCGGGGCGCGTACGGACGTACGGACGTATAGAGCATATGAGTAGGGCAGGTACGCGCCGACGAGATTCGTACATTCATTTATCCCGATTTATCAGATAAAACACGGTAAAACGGCCGAAAATCCGTGTACCGGCGTGCACGGGCGAGCCGGCGGCGACACGATAAAAGTCCCGCAGCCCCGGCGTGCGATCACGCCGGGCACCGCGCGTTTTTCACACGGCGTTTCGCTTCTGTTCGCCGTCGTCGGAATGCGTTTTCGAGACGTGCGCGTCTCACAATAATACGGTACTATGTAAACAGAATATTATTGTTTCGAAGTACGCCTAGGCTACACTATTACGGTACCGTACGTCGCGACAATAATACGAGTGCCGGTGGACGATTACGCGCGGCGACAATGCGATACCGCCGTCCGTGCGGATAGAATAATAATACAAATGATTGCCCGCGCGTAAATCGGAACGCGACGGCTGAGACCACCGCCGGTCGGTCGGTCGCATCACGAGTGAAAAGAAAAACTCACTCACCCCCAGAGAAAACGGCGATAAATTCGAGCGGTGGTAACTTAAACGGTTTTGTTTTTTCATAGTTGCGAAATCACCTATTCATTTTCGATCGGGTAAGTTGTCCTCCCAAATGCACAAACTATTTTATCGTTGGGTTGTCCGTGATACCCGTTGTCTATGCGTCGTCTTCGTTGTGCAAACGTACAGACGTAGCAAATTTACGTTCGACAGTTGCGAGCGTGTTATGGTGTTAGTTTTGATATTAGAACGAGTAGAACGGATATTGTCAAATTTTATGATACGATTCCGTGTTTCATTATCAGTACAACGTCGGCACGATTTTTTTCGGTATTTTAGTTTTTAAATGAGGTACAAGAATTATTAATTGGTGACATTCCACACACCCATATATAGATGTGAATCCCGCTGGAAAATTAAAATGTTGAAAATAAGCTCCAAATTTGCACAGATAATGTTCTTAACTTTATGTTTGATAATAAGTTGAATGACTCTAATATTAAAACTAACAGCACCATGTCGTCCCTGCTGCTAAATGCAAATTCGTTACGTCGCACAGAACATACGACGAAGACAGCATACACTGGTATAACGTCTTTTTAATGCCGTCCGCCGAGTCGTCGCACACGTCGTCGTCGTGACCCTGAAACGGCACGTAGTCTGCAATAGTAGGTAGGTAACGATAATCATACTAGCTGGGAATACTGAATGGAAAATACGGGAACTATAGTGAAAATGTACTAGGTACAGAGAATACGGTTCGATTAGTTTGAGGGACGAGGATTGAGTGGCGGCCCGATAGAATCACGTTGAAAAGACCTTTGACAATTACGTTAGAGGAAAGAGACCGAGGGGGGGGGAGAAACCGCGAAAATTACTGGAGCAGGACAGCGTCAGGAATCATTAGACGGAATTGGACTGAGAACAGGCGTACGATAGAGAACGTTGGAATGGAAATAGTTTCGGCGGCCAAGAGTCTAAATGGCTCGTAAAGGCTTTAAAAAAAAAAAAAAAACAAGAATACTAACAACTATAATAAAACGATGATGAGCGCCGTGTAAAATGTCGTGTACTCAATATCGTTGTAAATTATAACCGCGGCAAAACTCGGTCGAGTATATATAGGTACTAACTGTTATAATATGCGCGTATAATATTGTGATTTATAACGTCTTTTCGCGTATTTCACAATTACGTGTTATTGGATATCGCCTCGGGCCGCAGTCACAACGACAACGGCGGCGGTTGCGAATTATCTATGATATTACAATAAAGTTTACTGTCGGGACTCACGACACTCGCGCGTCATTACGATAATATTGCTATGTTATAGGTGTTCTAGGTACTTTTCATTCTCCGGCAATTTACCGGCATAACGTCGCGTAACACGAATACCCATTATATTCAATTGTGATTTACTGCAGTTAATACCCACCGCGTAAATGTACGAAAGACGGCGTGGATACGCGAAACGAAAGTCATATACGACGGCGGTGGTCATTCGTATCGCCCGCGCTGGACGAGCGAAAAACGCGCGACACGGACGACACACACACATTACCTACACATAATATTATAATTTATGATTCATCCTCGGGCCGCGGCACATCTTTCGTATGTACGCGGTAATCGCACCCGGGTCCCGGTCTTCAGTCGCAGTGGTGCGACCGTGGAGCGTCTGAACCAGCGTTCACGTTGTCTCGCGACTGTACGATCGGCGGAATTCAAATTTACCACCGTGCGTATCGTCTTTTGATTGGTCGATTCATATTTGTCAATCTCATTGGCCCATTGGTGCAGGACTTCTATACTAATATGACTGTGTGTTGACCCCAATGGTTAGGTACTTACTTAAAAACCAATGTTGTTGTTCGTTTTCTATGTTATCATTATACGCACAGTGGTAAATTTGAATCGACCAATCAGAAATGCCTACATGGGAAATAATGTATAGGATGCATCCGGGAGTAGGGGTATAACTCTCACCCCTAACAAAAGATTTGAGATTTTTTTTGTGTATCACGCGTAATAATTTTATACTGATTAGATGAAATAACAAAATTTCTTAAAAACTGTGACTATAACAATTTTTAAAAAGATTCTATAATCCATACTTGCATATAAAAAGCCATAACTTCAAACCAAGATACTATTTTTATTTATTTTTTTTTTTGTCATACTACACCTACATCATCATACTTTCTCGATATTCTGCCTACAATAGTGCCGCACTCGTCAGCAGTATCGGTTTTATTTATTTACACTAGTCGAACATCGGATATATTATTTCGCAGACCACGACGACGGCGACGATGATATTATTATTGTTATAGTGACAACACGTGGCGTGCAGTTTACTCGGACATACCGCAATACCAGAATTGTTTTCGGTACCCAAACGCGATATAAAATACAGAACATTTTATGTGCGTACGTCCGTCCGTCCGTATGTACGTGTGTGTGTGTGTGTGTGTGTGTGTGTGTGTGTGTGTAGAAGATAACGACGATCGCGCATTATATAGTTTAGCTCCGAAACGACCATATGGCCGGCAGAACACCCGGTCGGCGGTCTCGTTTTACACCGAAATTAAATATTACAATATTATTATTATTATTTTACGACTGTTCGCCAAAATAATCTTCGCCGTCCGTAATAATAATACGATGGCGCCCGCGGTCGTGGCGGCGATTCTTTAAAAATGCGAGACACACGTGCTGCGTTATCGTCACGTCGGTATACGATCCGTTTCGATCTTTCCGGGCGGTGTCGAGTATTTTAACAGCGTCGTTATAACATATTGTTATTATTACGCCACACTGTTCGGTTATCACACGGAATAAGTAGTGTTTCGTGGCCGATTCCAGAATCGTTTTTCGAATTCGTCATTTATAGTTCCCCGCTATCTGCGGACGTGTTACGTTTATGTGGGCACTATATGGTTTAGGGATCAAAGGTGAATTGCGAATTCGGAAGAAGAAATAATTAACGATTGCATAGAAAAACCGAATTCCAAAACTGCAGCTATGCACACAAAAACGAGAGACGTTTATCGTGTACCTATTTTATTACTCGTATAAAAATTTCGCAGCGTATTCGTTCTACCGTTGCCATTAAATAAGCCACAGCCGAATTATGCTTTTCCTCTGTATGACGACCGAAAAATTATATCGTGTCTTCACTTGAATCGCTCAGAAGTTCTCAATATCCACTAAGAAATAACTATAGATATGATATCAACGGAGTCATCAATAGATTTCCGACAAATTATATTCAATTTTGTTTCCAAAGAAATTTTGAAAAATATAATATATACACTGTCACGATATCGCACTGGCAGTACAATAGGGCCACAACTTGAAATTTATGATTTTTGCGTTTATGGTGTCTATGAATATGTAATTTTTTCTCTTTTTTGGAAGTGGTGCCATCTATCTCATTATATAAGTATTAATAATATTTGCCAAAAACCCCTTTTCCATTGAGCGTGTATGTTAGATTCCTAAGTACAATTTGGCCGTAAAACGAATTGTGACTCGTTTTCGCATGTTTCTAGAGTCAGAACAATATTAAGGCCGTACATTGAAATATGGTGTTTCATTATTGTTTTGTTCGGTGAAAAAAATTGTCGTTAAATTCTAAAGATTCTTATTGATATCCAGAACATTGGCCTTTTTTTTAAGTTACGGCCTATTGTGGTGACAACGCGATGTACTTACACTGTGAACTCAAACCGCATTATGTTTGCTGTGTACATGGAAAAAATCCTCACCCCGAATCGGAAACTTAGATCCGAGCCAGATTATAACGACTATCGAAGAATAGGTATTTCTGTACACGTACGGACCTATGTATACAGTTCGTAAGTCTATGTTCGAAGGCCAAAGGATACGGACACGTATACGCGGACATTATTGCGCGATGCCAACGGCAGTGTTAAACAACGGCAATTACACGGCGCGTGCCGGTCGCGTTTCGAGTAGATTTTCACCGAAACAGTCGATAAAACGTGTGTTGCCCGTCCGAGTTCCCGGTGATTAACTATTCGATCGCTCGCGAAAATAAAAATAGAAAATAATAACAAACACTAAAAAAATCGGTCGACTTCGCTCGTCGTCGCCGTCGCAAAGGCCGCCGCGTCTCGATACACGTAATAACAATATACGGTGTGTAAAAATAATATTGTTACGCGGTCGGAACGCACTGCGGCGGTCTCGGAGTCTGATATATTGTCACTATGATAGAAAAACAAAACGAAAAAAAAAAAAACCCGCGTACAGTTACGCGCGTATTATATTAGAGTAAAGCAAAACAGATGTGCCGGGGGCCGTGTGACAAGAAACACCCCTCGCCGGGGCGTCTAATTAACGTCGTCGACCGGAGTCGGATAATATATGTATAAGGTTTCCCCCCCTCCCCGACGAAAGACCGTAAAAATAATAATAAAATTAATATACAGTAACACGGTCGCGTATATATTAATTTAATGGTTTTTATTTTTTCTTCTTTTTTTGGTTTTTTTCTTTTTCTTACGCGTTCTCGCGGCGGTCCGTCATTGCTTTTTGCCGCCGCCACCGCCGCCGCTGTGCCGGACGGAGAAAAATGTCTGTAACGAGAAATTTATTGGGTTTTTACCGTTTTTGCGGCTCGGTTGCGGCACCGCGCGCCTATATAGTCTTTTGCCGTTTTTACGGCATGCCGGGCACGCGGATTTTCGACGGATTTCGCGGATCCGAAAAATCTTAAAAGTTCCCTTTCCTCCTACGACCGCCAACCCGGTCCCATCAAAGGCGGGATCGGTTCGCATAAAGCGCCGTTCGCGCGGCCGCCGCCGCCGACTCTGTGCCGAATCCTCTCTCCCCTGCAGTTTTTCCTCGGCTGATCCATAATAATATTATCTGCTTTTCTCTCGCGATCCGTCTCCCGTCCTCTGCAACACATCGCTTTTATTAATTTTTGTATTTGTTTTTTTTTTTTTTTTTCATCACGTGTGTTGTATTATAACGATTTATTACTATCCTTATATTATATTCGCATACCAAGTAAATATATCCATAGACACATCATAATATACCGACTTGATGTATAATAAACAATTATTACCACCATTTTCGACCATTTTACACTGTTGATACAAAATTTTTTTCGATTTTATTCAATCGGTTTGTCCCCGAGGGAGGAAAGTCGAAATGGAGAAATATTACATTTTTTATTTTCACCAAAAAAACAAAAAAAAAAAAATTAACTTTATTTGTTCATTTTAAAAAATTTTCAAAATTGTTATTGGTTCTTTTTATATTTAGGACATGAAAATAAAAATGTAATTTTTAAATTCAAATATATGTATATACATAAATTATACACATATACTGATTTTTTTTTTAATCTAAACCGTTTGCAATAAGTTAAAACTAAATAAATTTTCTCTAAAGAATTTCACAGAATACGAGTGCGTGTTCGGCTTATAAAAATGCACAATAGGGTTTGCATAGGGTTTATTATTATTAATTAAAAGACAAAAATAAATAGCAAAAACGTTATAGACATCTGATTTAAATATTTTATAATATAGGACTATAGAAATACAAAACGAAAAAAAGTAGCAGCCGGGTAACACCTTAACTTGAAGGCTGGGTGACTATCCGTTTGGACCGCGTATGCCGGGAGTTTAGGTATTCGGTCGGCTTTGAAGCCAGTACAGCTGTTTCCTGAAATCCGCAAAAAATTTAGAGCGCAGGGCGTGAAAAACGTCCCAGTGCAGGATAACGCGGTGACGGTGATAACGTCGTGCGTCGTGATGCTATTCGCTAGTTGACAGAGCCGACGGACTTCGCCGACGAAGTTGGTCCCGTAGTCCGGGTCAAAGAGACCGCCATGACGCTTCGAGACAATTTTGTACCGTAACGCCGTAACGGACAGGGCGTAAACGAACCCGACGCGTGCGACAGGGCGGCACTGGAGGGCTTCCGGCGACGTGGATTGGACGCACAATGAAGTTCGTAGCGCGTGTAAAGGAAAGCATTAGAAAACTATATATAGGGCAAGGTCTCACTCATTTTACACATTTTAACCCGTACAGCCCTGAGAAACTGTACGGTTAATGAACGACTGGGAGTAGCGGAGTGAGAGCCTTTGCTGCCGGGTGACGGGCCACGATAGAGCCGCTTACGGATGATATTAGGCGCAAGCACGAAAACCGGCCGCCTCCGGCTTCCAATAGCAATAATTTTGTTAAGTAGGAACACAAAACGGACTGCCTTATTAGACAAGGAAAATATAATGAACATCTAGGAGATTTCGATTTAGATGAATTTATACACATTTTGGCAAAACAAAAAAGAGAACCAAATTAAACATCTAAACTCGAAAAAGGAAAATGATTAAATATACACACAACGAGTACGGAATATGGCAAACTGACAAAAGAGGAATAGTCGCGGCCAGCGATATTTTTTTTGATAAACCAATAGATTAGTTTAGTTAACATCTAGAACATCGGGAAGAAGATACAATAGCAACAACGATCAATGAATTACAGATAACTGATCGAATAGAAAACCTACAATCAATAAGCAAGGACCGAGCAGAAAATAAGAAAAACGATACACAACAAATTTCGGAAAGTAAAAGCAAAAAAATAGTTAGATACAAAATAATGAGTTGATTTGAGTTATTACGTTGAAATGTATAGGACACAGATAATTTTAACTTACTTAATTTTTACTTACATCGTTGTGAGTCGATAAAGCCGCTGCGTTTTATCGGTATCTATACGTTGTCATAACGGCCCACGTAATAGTGGTATAATAGTAAAGATCGAAAAGTGATTCGACTGGACACGGGGCTGGGGATTCTAGCAGGTGGGTTTTTAATTGACACTACGGAATGTGTGTAACCAGTTTCGGTATTCAATGAGGAGGGTACGTTGCGAGAGATTTGGACTATAGGAAGAGGTTTGTAGAGGAAGGTGTGGGTTAAGATTCTGAGCATAAGTTTTTCGCTATTGATACCTGATTTCATGTTATGATTTAAGTTATCGGGCAGGGGTTTGCGAAAGATTGAAACTTCGGTGGTATTGGGTACAGGTTTTATGATTTCCAGTGGTAGGAATTTGTCTGCCGAATCAGGATGTACATTACCGGTAGCGATATTTGGAGAGGAAGGTTCGATTTCAGGTGGAGGAATGTGGGGTAATATATTGTTTAAAATGCTTTGTAGCAGGTTTTTGGTGGCGTGATTATTAGAGGAGGGTTTGTCAGAGCTTATGATTTCTGGTGGAGGTATGTGGAGCAGTATGTGTTGTAAGATTTTGGCAGCGATATCGGATTGTGTGATCTCGGGGACGGTTGTGCAGAGAGTTGTTAAACTGTGCGCATAGCCTACTTGAACCTTCGGTTTCAAACCGTCCATTGCCATGCGATCGACGCCCGTGTTAGCAGGACCGTCACCTGCAGCGAACCTCATTTCCATAGTCTGCCGGTTGGCGCCTGGTGCGGCGGAGAATTGTCGAGTCAAAGACGACACAATGACATAAGTGAGCGGTCGTTCCGGACGGAGCTCTGTGATAAAAACTGTCGTGAACGACCTGCCGCTCACGGTGATCATCATTCGGTTAAGCGATCCGCCACAGGGTACCGTAATAATCGAGTTAACGATTAACCTTGGCTCGTATACGGGACCCAACAAAACCTTTTTCGCCTCCTGCCGGGTTCTGGCCAAGACGATCGTTCCGTCTTCAAAGACCGTCTTGTATTCGCCAATAGCGTCGTAAAATTCATCCACGCATTGCGGTTTCCTTCGCAATACAGTGTAGTAATCTTTTGCGAATCCAAATCCGATGATAGCCGCGTTCTCGGTAATTGTTAACGGGTCATCCATCGTAACGTTTCCGGAAATCTCACTGCGTTTTGAAGAAAATGTATACAAAATTGTGTAAAAAAATAATATATTCTTTTCACAATCGTGTATTTTCTTTTTCGAATTGTAAATTTCAGTTATCGGATACAATAATCTGTTTATAATAATAACACGGTTGTTGTTGGTTAGTAACGAAATTAATATTCGAGGTCTATTAGTTATTTTTTGATTTTAGCTCAGGTAGACCGCGTTTTCGATAGCCATTCGCAGCGGTATGGCCACGAATTTTCGAAGGGATCGGACGTGCTATAAAAAAAATAAATTGGTATATAATCACATATGTGCGACTGGACCACGGGAGTATTGGTACCTTAAAGCTGGATTATTTAAAAAAAGAAAAGAAATGTCTAGTTTATCGAGCTTTAACTCGATGTTTGGCTGAAATATATGTTTTTCAGTATTAAATTACTACTCACGTATATTGTTTTATTTGCAAACCAACGAGTGGTGATTTTCTGCACGAAGACGATTCAGTGAACGTCACCGATATTCAACAAACTAATTTATTGCATTTAAAGCAATTTTCAATTAAATTAAATAGGCATTTCTCAAAGACATTTGTGATTATATCAAGGGTTTGGAAATCCTTTCACTGTTTCAGTTTAAGAGTTAAACTCCAATACGCTTCTTGAAATTCAGACTGTTGAAATTTCTTTTAATAAAACACAATAAAATTAACCCAATATTATTTTGTGATTTGCAGTATATAATGAATCGCCAGGATTGTCCTTAAATGTGATAAAAAAAAAAACTATTTATTTTTTCAATTAGTTATTTATATGATAAATTCTTTGCACACTATGACCAATATTAAAACGATACAATGGAACAGATTAGATGACACACATGGCATGTGCATCAGTTTATTTTGAAATTGTACCTCAGTGGGAAATATCATGCTAACAACATTCGAAACCAGCCGTCACTCTAAATCTCATTGAAATTATTTTATCATCATATTATATTAGTTTTTTGTGTTTTATTATTAACTACTCATATATTTTTTTTTGGTTGTAGATGCACAAACAATAAAATAAAACCAAAATATATAGTTAAGTAATGTTTTTATTCCCACTTTTATTGAAATTATTAATCTTATATTGTAAATACCATTTAAAGTAAAAAGCTATTTAATTGTTTTTTTTTTTTTTTTTACTTGAAAAATCGAAGTTATGATAACGATAATATACTGTGATAAATATGATTTGAGATTATTGTGAAACGTCTACTATAATTAAATACAAATAAATTTTTA